>APFE031080654.1:15212-32704 GCA_000404065.3 Pinus taeda | reverse complement strand
AAAAAATACCTCTAGGCACAAACTGCCTCCTCAAGCTTGCTCCAAGAATCAACTCCTCAATGCTGCTCCAAATGGCTGCCCAAGAAGCTCCTCACTCCAGCTACAATGCTCCTCCAAGACTCCTCACTGCTACTCCAAAACAAGCTCAAGAATTGCTCACTAACTCTCAAAGAAGACTCTCACTCAAATGCACAAGACTGCGGTGAGAGAATGAGAGCTCTTGGGTGAGTTAAATAGCTTTTGGGAGGGGGATATGGACCCCAAAGATGTATTAGCATTATTGTATTGCTGTTTGGAGTCCACAAAAACCCTAAAATCCATTTCAAATCCACAAAAAACACTTAACAAATTTTCTGTTTGCGTCCGGTTTGTACCCGCTCGTGACCCGACCGTTTTTTAGCGCACCCAGCCGTTTCGACCGAGTCAGCGATGACTTGGCCGAGTCATTGCTGACTCGGCCGACCGAACCGGTTTGGGTGTCGTTTCAATACCCAGGCCAGTGACTCGGACCAACTCGGCCGGGTTGGTGCTGACCCGGCCGGTTCGTAAAACACTGCCATGGGCAACCCTGTGATGAAGTCCATCGAAATACTCTCCCATTTCCCCTCCGGAATGGGAAGAGGTTGCAATAATCCTGCGGGATGGCTCATCTCTTGCTTGTTCCTTTGGCAAACATCGCACTCTCGGATGTGCCGGAGTACGTACTCCTTGAGGCCCTTCCATGAGAACCTCTCCCTAATGGCCGTGTAGGTTTTGATAAACCCCTGATGTCCTGCCAACTGTGAGTCATGTGACCCCTCAATCGAGAAGATCCGGTCCCTGTAATAGATGATCTCATCGACCATCCTATACCTGTCATCTGCCACTTGCCCATCCAGAACCTCACAAGCAAACCTGTCCTTGGAGTACTCTACTAAGAGTCAAGCCCTCCAGTCTGTATCCAAGCTCATAAGAGACAACGTGGCTGGTCTACGTGAAAGGGCATCTGCTACCACATTGTTCTTACCCTTGACATACTCAATGTCAAAGTCATATGCTTAGATCTTGCTGATCCACTTCTACTGCATCTCCTGTAGCTGCTTCTGCTCTAAAAAGAACTTGAGGCTGTTGTGATCAATGCTCACCCTGAACTTGTTACCCACCAAATACTGCCGGTACTTAACCAATGCATGCGTGATGGCCAGCATCTCCTTGTCGTATATAGAATACAACCTCTCGTGCGGAAGGAGTTTCCGGCTCTCAAAGGCTATAGGGTGACCTCCCTGCATCAACACTGCGCTGATCCCCTCTCCCGATGCATCACACTCCAAAACAAAAGGCTGCGTAAAATCTGGTAACGCAAGCACTGGGCAGCTGCTCATAACCTCCTTGAGCCTGTCAAAGGCTCGCTGTGCTGTATCTGACCAATTGAAAGCCCCCTTCCTTGTCAAATCTGTCAGGGGTGTAGCAAGCTATGAGAAACCTTTGACGTACTTCCGGTAGTAAGTACAAATGCAAATGAATCCTCGAAGTTCCATCACATTTCTCGGCTCCGACCATTCTCTGATGGCCCTGATCTTCTCCCTGTGGACTCTCACTTCGTCCATTCCTATGATGTGTCCCAGATACAACATCTCCGTCAACCCAAACTCACACTTGGAGAGTTTGGCATAGAACTGCTGCTCCTGTAAGATATGCAATACTGTCTCAATGTGCCGGAGATGCTCCTCCCAAGTCCTGCTGTAAATGAGAATGTCATCAAAGAATACCAACACAAACTTCCTCAGGTGACTACGGAAGATGTCATTCATGCAGGACTGAAATGTAGCGGGGGCGTTGGTTAGCCCAAAAGGCATTACGAAGAACTCAAAGTGCCCATAGTGACATCTGAAGGTGGTCTTGGGAATGTCCTGTTCCCTCATGCGAATCTGATGGTACCCAGATCTCAAATTAATCTTTGAGAAGAATCATGCTCCACTCAACTCGTTCATCAACTCATCAACCCTAGGTATGGGGTACCTGTTCTTCAGGGTCTTCTTGTTCAGGGCCCTGTAGTCAATGCACATCCTTAATGTACCGTCCTTCTTCTTCACCAACACCACAGATGAAGCAAAGGGACTCGTGCTCGGTCGAATGTGCCCAAGAGCCAGCAACTCCTGGATAGCCCGCTTAATCTCGTCCCGATAGGCCTTGGGGTGCCTATAGGGGGTGGTGATCACTGCCTGGATGCCCTGCTCAAGCTCGATAGTGTGCTCAAACCCTCGATCCGGTGGCTGTCCTGGTGGAATCTCTCCAAACACTATGGCATACGGATCAAGGATGGACTAGATCTCTGGATGTACTGTCTACCCTGTAGTCCCTGCCTCTGATGCACGCAGCTCCACTGCCCACTGTATGTCTCCCTTCCGGAAGACTGCTTTCATCCGATGAGCCGACACAGTCTGAGGCGGATATGTGTGTTGTCCCCGTATCTTCTCATGCCTCCTTGTCTTCTCATCATCCCACTCCATCTCTAGGGTCTTCCAATCCGTTGTGACCTTCCCTAGAGTAATAAGCCACTGAACACCCAGTATCATGTTGGTGTCCGGAATATCGACCACGAAAAAGTGGTCAGTCAATGTGTAGGTGCCCATCGTCACTAAAAGCTCTGGAACATAACGAGCACACGTCATGGTCTGATCTCCTGGGACTAATATTGAAAACCCATCGAAGCTCTCTGTCTGAATACCTCTCCGCTCAACCATATGTGCATTGATGAAGTTGTGGGTTGCCCCACTGTCAACCAAAACTGATACGCGCTAGCCACGTACTGTCCCTCATACGCGTAGCGTCAGATACTTGGGAACTCCCTGCAATGCTGCAAGGGCCCCTCTGGTGGGTGCAAAAGATGCACCACCCACTGCTGGTGGTGGAGGTGGCAACGGTCCCTATATGGCATGGCTATCTCTTGCCTCCACATCCTCCTCGTCATCCTCTTCTCCACTGCTCTCGGAGAAGACCTCAATAAAATGTGCTTTGCTAGCAGCACATCTATGTCCTGGTTCCCATGGATCCTGACAGGTGAAGCACAACCGCTTCCTCTTCAGCTCCCTCCTGGCATCATCGTCAAATTGTACTCGTTCTGGATTCCCCTTTGGAGGAGGAATCCTCACATCCTTCCCCTTAGACTGAAAGGGTTGTCTTTGGGGGTAAGGTGTCCGGGTCCTGGATAAGACATCGTGTAAGTCCCAGGTCCTACTGATAGCGTCCTGGAGTGTCGCTGGTCTAGTGGATCAGACTAAACCTCGAAGTGGCTCTGCTAACCCCTCAACATACATATAGATCCTCCGTGCCATGGATAGGTCTGGCACCATCACAGAGACCCTCAAGAAATCTACAATGTAGGTCTCTGGGCCCTGTGTTTGAGCCTCGTCAGCTCAACAAAATGCTGCTCTGGATCCCTCCGATCAAATCGCTCCATCAATCTCCTGGTAAACTCGACATATGTCGTCACTGTGGAGTGCCCTAGTGTAACCATCCCATGAAACCACCAATCCTGGGCTTCGCCATCCAAATGCAATGTTGCAACCATGATGGCCTCTTCCTCCGACATCTGGTTAAGCTGGAAATAAATGTCCAGCTTCTCCACCCAAGACTTTGCCGAACTGTTTGATGAGCCATCAAACGTAGGCAAGTGGAATCTACTCGCTACACGATGGGTGTTGCCATCATGGTAATGTCGGTACCCTCTGTGATGGTCGCGGGGTTTACTATCCCACTGGAGCTTAACAAAATCTCTGAATGAGAGGGCTTCCCTGAACTCCTGCCCATAGGCCTCGTACTCTGCAAAATATTCGCCCATATGTCTGGGCTCTGCCTCCTGCTGGGCTACGACCCCCGCGTCTGCTCCTAAGAAAGTGGGCATGGTAGAGCGTGTAGGGGCATGTGAGGCCACCTGCTGCGCAGTATCACGCTGCTCTGGCAAGTGATGGGATGCACCTGATCCCTCACCAATCTGAAAAACTTGTGGGCTCTCACGCTGTCTGGCCTCTACTGCCGTGAATCTCTACCCCATCACCTCAATCTGCCTCGACAGATCCTGCACTGATTTGAGGAGCATATCCACAAATCTCTTCCCGTCCTCGTTGGCCATCTGTTTTGCGTCCACCACTGGCTCTCTTTGTTCTGCGTCTACCACAGGCTCCTCCTGTTCTGCGTCCACCACAGGAACACAGTCTCCCTCCCCGTAGATATTCTCCAACCTACGTCCAGTGTCTTTGTACCTCCTACCTCTGTAACAAATGTAGGGTTTTTCCCCTGGTGTCATAGATTGCTAGCGCCACGGCTGAGCCAGATCTATGCTCTGATACCACTGTAATATTCCTAGCCCAGAATATCCCTCAAAACCCCAGCAAACTCCAACCAAATACGTGCAAATGATATAGTAACCCAGAAGTGGTAAATAACAATGAAACAACATATAATAATATAAACCAGAAATATAAGCAGATACACAAGAAATGCAGCAAGAAAGGCTAAGCCATTTTATTATACTAAGCAATAAAATGAGTACAAGAGGTGATCAAACATATGGCACCTCGACTTGCACAAGTCAAGTGAAAAAATACTCTCAGAATGACAAGAATGGCCTCTTTGTTGTGCTACTGTTGCTGCTAGAGAACAAACGATGATTCGGGCTGCTACCCTCCTCGGAAAAAGCTGAAACTCTGGATTCGGGCTCTATTCAAGAAACCCAGAAAAACCCAAAAAGCTTTTTTGGAATGGCTGACCCCCGAAAAACACCCTCTTGGGGTTCTGCGCAGTTCCTCAATGCCCTGCGCTGCCACTGAGGAAAACCCCTCCAAACTTTGCCTGAAACACTGCCAGAAACCCTACCAAAATCCTCCAATGAGATAAGAACTGGACCCCTGCTCAATCTCCCTGCATAAATCCACCTGCAAACCCCAATCCAACACTGCAACCAAAAAGAACTGCGTCCCTCTCCAAGTGCTGCGCAGTCCAAAAAGCTGATGAGACTGCTGCTAAAATAATAATAAAACTACTGCTGAAATACCAATGGAAATACCTTGCCAAGCAGGCACTCGAAGTCCCCCGGGGCTAAGGGTGAGATCTCCGAACGGAGACACTCAATGCACTAAACAATGCTGCAGACCAGCTAAACAGCCAGCGTGCTCAGAAATTGAAACGACTAGCTCAAAATACACATAACTAAATGATCCAAAATGAGGGGGCTCCTATCTATTTTATAGCCTCTGCCTCTCACAATCCCTAGGCTCACCTCCTCCTGCGTGATTCCCCTCTTGCCACGTGTTCTTTTTCTCCTGCGCAGTTCCTCCATGTGTCTGCGTGGGCTCCATTTCTGCATCCCCCTTTGCCCCCTTGGCTTCCCTTTAAGTCACAACGTTGTGCTACCTAGGAAGTGACTTTTTATTCTAAAGTGAGTTATGTTCCCCCTTCCTCACTTTTTATTTACAAATAACTATAGAAGGCAAAAATTGAACAAAATCGAATATTTCAATTAGCCATAGCTAATTAGGAATATTACAGATCATGGATGGATTCTTATCCTATGTCCAGAAGATGGTGTGATCTCCAGAACAACGTATAGAGATCTCTAAACAAATTGAGACATATAGGATGGCAGATGGCACATTTGGCTTTGAGATGGCTGCCACTGATAGGACGATTAAAATGCCAGGTATTTTTTAGTTTGTAACTTTGTTTCAAATTTCATTGTTTCTTCAAATCCCATTTTTTTCTTATGTTTATTTAAAATTTTATTTGTAGTTTTGTTGTAGATGCATGGTGGAAAATGTATGGTGGCAGGGTACCCCTTCTGCAAAAGCTTGCCATTCGCATCCTCGGCCAAACATGTAGCTCCTCAGGATGTGAGCGCAACTGGAGTGTATTTGAAAAAATACACAACAAGAAGCACAACAGGTTAACACTTATACATTTAAAATATTGCAAATTTCCAAATAAATTTTTGAATTCATTAAACAATATTTTTTTTTTAATTATTAATTATTATTTCATGATCTTTGTACAGGTTAGAGTCCCAGCGACTTAATGACATGGTCTACGTCTACTACAATCTTCGATTGTGGGTGAGGCAACTTGAGAGGAAACCTTATGTGGATGTCATCTCATTGGATGGGATTGACACCACTGCTACATGGAGGGTTGAGGCCAAGAGGCCTCTCATGGAGTCTGCTGATGATTGGTTAGTGCAGGATGTAGTGGAGGGGGAGCAGGAGCAGGAGCAGGAGGAGGAACACGAGGAGGAGGTGACACCACCTGCCCGGGCTACCACTGCCACCAGTAGAGGACGTGGTCTACCTCCTGTAGCTCCTACCTCTAGTTCTTCAGCTTCTAGAGCACATCAAACTCCACTGCCATCTCCACCAACACGAGCACCAGTGTCTACATCTAGAGGGAAAGGGAAAGCTGTGGCATTTTCTCGCAAGAGGGGCAAAGGAAATCAATAGGATTAGACTTTAGTTATTTTCTTCATTTTATTGTATATGACATTATGACATGATGAGATACATTATTATATTTTTTGTTGATATTTTGAAGCTGAGTTGGGACTCAGGAGTCAGGGCTTACTATTCAGGACATGACTCAATGTTATGTGTGATTTTAGCACTAAAAATGATATTAAACATCTTATATATTAGTTCTTTTATCATATTTATGTGTCAATGTATTTATTTTATGTTGTAGATGGTTTAGATATTAAAAAAATTGAAAAAAAAAATGAATATTTTTGTACCAAACAATTATTTCCCGATAATTACGATTTTTTCCTCATGCCGATATTATCCCAATAACGATTAATGCAACATTGGTATATACCCATTCCTATGGAGCGTACGCAAGCTCCCTCTTATCCAGGGACTTGTCCAAGTTCCCTCTTAACCAAGGACTTTCTTCTAGCAGCTTTCTGCTCTAGGTGGAGATCATGGGACTATCAGCTGCTTGTGGGACTCCTTCTTTTGATGTGATGAAGTTCATCTTCAATGTTATGGAGCCTTAATCTCTTGGGACTTCTTCATAGGGAATTGGCCATCCATCACTTTCCTTCATGAACTATGTCAGTCATGTCATCCTTTTCTTCATCAGAAAGTGATTTTCTAATGCTTCCTTTAGGATCTTTCATCCAACCACATGAGTGCTTAGTTGTATCTACAACTCTCTTCTGGTAGCCTGTATCAACACATCCAAATGTTGTTCAAAAATCAATAATGAACGTCAAATCAAAGTTACCTTTTGTGATGGCCTTTCATCATGACATCTTGCTTACAATATCAACATCCTGCACATTTATAACACATCTCCAAGACTTTCAGTGTCCAGGGTCTCCCTTCTTTACAGATCTTATCAAGGTTTTCATGCCTTCTAAGGAGATGTCATGGCCAATTCTTCTAGTCATTGGATGTTGATTTCCTTTTCTATGTGGCCTATTGCACTCAAATTGTGAAAGTTCCAGGGAAGCGGAAGTACCAATTTTTTCAACAAAGATCGGATCACATATCAGCAGTCCATGTGTCACGATTATCTCATTCTACAACTTATGTAATGTAAATGATCTTAGTAAAACCTTGAGTCTATGTAACAACCTGGGTAAGCCTATAATTTTGATCATGAATTTCATCCTAGGAAGTTTTTTAACCTCGCTGATTACCTTTGTTTCTAGACACGACTAATCAAAAGAGTTTTTTCCCTCCAGCTAGGGTGAAATTTATTGTCAAATTATTAGGTGATTCATAGTGTTTTTAGTCGACTCTAATGTAAAAGTGGTTTGGGAATAATTTAAGCTAGTTGGCTTAATTATTTTATTACAAATCACTTGGTTCACTAGATCATATTGTATCGCAGATGGGTTGTGTGCTAAGTCACATGACACGTGGACACGAGACATGGAGGACACGTAAATACGAGTATTCAACACGAGACGCGGTGACCCCGGAAACAGGACACGAGGGACACGTTTTATATATATATATATTAAAAAACACTGAAATATAGTGCTTGATCCATATAGATATGAATCATGATGATATTTATTTAGTATTTAGTATACACTATTTACAATTTTGTAATTTACTAGTTAGTTTATTAATTTTACCACATCGATGATATTCACAGTTCAATGTTCATTGTTCATGGTTAATGTTATAATTTTTGTTATCAACTTCAAACAAGTTTGATCATGTTCAAACTTCACATAAATTTATGAACTATAAATTTATATGTGTTCAAACTTCATTGTTGACCAAAGCGTTAATCAAGCTTTCCCTCCCTTTAGACCTTGAAGGTGTAGTGAGCAATGAGCACATGACGGGGAGATGGAATTTTTATTTCAACACACGATCTATACGTGGTCACTCGTGTATAATTAAGTTAAGTTCCGTAGGCTATAACACAACTTATAAGAAATTTAAGTGCTCCAAACTCTCGGCAAAGCATGCGAACGCTCATCTCCTACATCTCCAGGTCCAGGTCGATGTGAAGTTGTGAGCATTGCGCTCGAATCTGATGGAATTCCTCACACTGCACAACAAATTGGATTCCAGGGATGAGCAAACTCAACTTCGGTGGCGAACAATGACAAAAAAAAAAAACAAAAATAAACCATGTTGCAAGTTTTAAATGTCACTTTTCATGGGACACGTGTCCTAAGAACCAAAAACGTTAGTGCACGTTTTTGACACGTCCAAAACACGTGTCTCGACTGGAGGACACAAAGAAAAACGTTTTCGACACGTTTTAGGGCGGTTTTCGTGTCCGACACGTGAAATACGAGACACGAGACCCTAAGAGATGTGTCCTGTGACTTAGGTTGTGTGTTTTGAGGGTCTAAGCCAAATGTGTATTCCCTATTTGAGTCTTGTAAATGAAAATTCTTATGTATTAGAGGCCCGTTGGAAAAATACTTAAATCCCCTCGTGTAAATTAATTAATTTTTTTGTCAAAATAAAATTAAATCCTAAGCCATAAAATTAATTAATTAAAGTCAAATTTAAATTGTCTTAGGAAAATATATTCTCCAAATGGAAAATTTCGTGGGTCTTAAAAGAATCAATTTTGAAAGGTCCTCCACCAAAAGAATATTGTATATTTCAAGAAAACTTGGACCTTTCGACCTTGGTGGTTAATTCAAAGTCAAATTTTCGAGGGAATTAGCTTGAAATTATTAATTTTGAGCTAATTAAAATGGAATTAAATGATAAATTCGAAAATTCCTCAAAAATAAAAAAAATCAAAGGCCAAAGTTAAAAGATCTTGAAGTGTTTATCAACGACCAAGATTATTTTGACAAGGATCAAAGAAACTAGCCGTTATTTTTCCATTTTGAGGATTAATCTATAAATTAGAGAGTCATTTGAGTCTCTAGCATCTTGATCTCTGGCTAGAATATTGTTGCTAAAGCATTTTTGTAAACTATTGTCCCACTGGGAACTATTTTTTCTGCTATAATAAAATACTTTGGGGTGCAACTCGAGGTTTTTTTGTTTGTTGATTTGTGGTATGTATTGACTACGGGCTTCCTATGTTGTGCTTTAAGTGATTAGTTTGAGATAAAACATAGTGTTTGTAGGTAATCAATCCTTGGTCTCCAAGTTCACAGACTGTGGACAAGGATCATTTTCCTTGGATATTTAGTTTTTATATGGTGGATTAAATCTTCGCTAAGACTGTAGTAAGCATAATTTTTTTGAAGCATTTCTAGTCATTCTTTGAAGGAAAAAAACTCCATAAAAAATAATTTTCTCGAAAATTTAAAATTTTCAAAACCCTTTCATATTTGTAAATTTTGTAAATAATTTTCTAGATCTAGCTTGTAAATTATTTTTTCTAACTTGGGTTTTGGGGATTTTTAGTATTTTGTATATATTTGGGTTTGGGTGTTTTTATTTTTTATTTTTGCAAGTTGGATCAAGGGATCAAGTGAAGGAAGAGCTAGATCTAGGCCCTTGAGGGTAATATCTGGCCTCTTGAGGATTTTACAGGGCTACCCACTGAAGATTTTTCAGCAAAATTCAGATCCAAGGAAGAAAAAAAATATCAAGACAAGGGATTCACTTTTCAAAGCCTCCCGAGCCTAGATCTAGTGTCTATAGGCCCAACGTCCTCCCTCCTTGACCTGCATCAGCCCCAGAGACCCTGCATCATCCTTTTCTACCCTTTTTGGGCAGGTCGTAGCCCCTAGAGGCCTCAGCTTCCCTTTCCTAGCCCAACGTTGGGGCTTTAGGGCCTTAAAAGGCCTAGCTGTGGACCCTAGGCCACACCGTTGCCCTCCTCTTGCCCAAACGGCTGCCCTTTAGGAAGGTCATCCTCTTTTTGGCCCTAATTTGCCTCCTAAACCCCAGCGTCAAGCCATTCTAGGTTCTCCTCCTCCAGTGTTGCATTTTTCTGGCCTCCTCTTGCCTTTTCTGCCCCCGATCTATCATCTAGGTCTCTTTATCCCCCAACGTTGGGCTTCCTTGGCCTAAAGTTGGCTTGTCTTGGCCATTTTCTACCCTAGTTTGCCTAAACCCTAGATTTGAAGTTTTGGGATTGAATACTTGGTGGTTTTGCAAGGATTTGAAGCTCAAAAATTCTATTTTTCAGGTGGCAACTTGATCCCAAAGTTTCAACAAATTTTGATCAAGGGATTTTCAAGGCCTTGGGCTTAGGGTTTGACCTCTAAACCCTGGCTTTTATTTTTGTTTTATTACAACAATTAAATCAATAAGACTAAAACCCTAAAATCATATGCAACATGGTCAAAATTGTTTATATTTGCAAATTTTTCATTTTTATGAATTTTGGCCACTTTGGCACTTTAGATCTAGCCTATATCTACCTTTAAAGTTTGTTGGAATTTACTGCATAACTGAAAAATTCAGATCTAAAAGTTTCTGAAGAATACACTTAATAAGGGTCAAAATTTTAAGTTAAATCAAGGGATCAAGTGAAGGAAGAGCTAGATCTAGGCCCTTGAGGGTAATATCTAGCCTCTTGAAGATTTTGCAAGGCTACCCACTGAAGATTTTTCAACAAAATTTAGATCCAGGGAAGAAAAAAAATATCAAGACAAGGGCTTCACTTTTCAAAGCCTCCCAGACCTAGATCCAACGCCTATAGGCCCAACGTCCTCCCTCCTTGACCTGCGTTAGCCCCAAAGACCCGCATCATCCTTTTATACCCCTTTTAGGGCAAGTCGTAGCCCCTAGAGGCCTCAGCTTCCCTTTCCTAGCCCAACGTTGGGGCTTTAGGGCCTTAAAAGGCCTAGCCATGGACCCTAGGCCACACCGCTGCCCTCCTCTTGCCCAAACGGCTGCCCTTTAGGAAGGTCATCCTCTTTTTGGCCCTAATTTGCCTCCTAAACCCCATCGTTAAGCCATTCTAGGTTCTCCTCCTCCAGCATTGCATTTTTCCGGCCTCCTCTTGCCTTTTCTGCCCCCGATCTATCATCTAGGTCTCTTTATCCCCCAATGTTGGGCTTCCTTGGCCTAAAGTTGGCTTGTCTTGGCCATTTTCTACCCTAGTTTTCCTAAACCCTAGATTTGAAGTTTTGGGACTGAATACTTGGTGGTTTTGCAAGGATTTGAAGCTCAAAAATTCTATTTTTCAGGTGGCAACTTGATCCCAAAGTTTCAACAAATTTTGATCAAGGGATCTTCAAGGTCTTGGGCTTAGGGTTTGACCTCTAAACCCTGGTTTTACTTTTGTTTTATTACAACAATTAAATCAATAAGAGTTAAACCCTAAAATCATATGCAACAAGGTCAAAATTGTTTATATTTGCAAATTTTTCATTTTTATGAATTTTGGCCACTTTGGCACTTTAGATCTAGCTTATATCTACCTTTAAAGTTTGTTGGAATTTACTGCATAACTAAAAAATTCAGATCTGAAAGTTTCTGAAGAATACACTTAATAAGGGTCAAAATTTTAAGTTTTCAGTTTCCGGCAAAATTTTACTATTTTTGGGCATTTTCGACATTATCTTTAGTATTGCTAGCTTGTTGATCTCTCATTTGTTTATTGCTATAATAAACATATCAATTCTTAAATTTGCTGAGTCATACTCTCTAAAAACCCTAAAAATTGAATTTTTCAAGTTTCAGTGCATTTTGGCTTATTTTTGGGCAGATTGGTCATTTATTCTTGGCATAATTAGTTTGTTGATTTATAGTTATTCATTGTTGTATTTAATATTTCAGATCTGAAAATTTACTGAAGAATACATCTTAAGAAGGCTAACATGTCTAATTTTTCAGTTAATCAAGTTACTTGGCAATTGGGCATATTTTGGCAAGCATAGGTATTGTTGGATCGACATTTATTTACTATTGTCATAACTTGTTTACTGTTGTCATAAATTGTTTACTTCTTTCATTATAGTCACGTGATGCTCATAAAAAGATCATAGGAACATGAAAGTGCCTAAGTATCTTCATAACCTTATGTTTGGTTACTTGTTCTTAGCATTTATATCGTGAAAGTGGCTAGTATTGTTTGTCTTTTGCGAATTTATCTGTTATAAGAATTAATGCTTCACATCTAACAAACTCACTCACGATAAGCACTTAAATCATAAGTCAAACTGGGTGATAAATCTCTTGGGAATATTGACATCTTGTGAATCTAGTTTCATATCTTTTGGGCATTGAGTAATAAGATCACGTGTATTCTTGTTCTACATCTTTGACACTTGTGATTGGAATCTTGATTAATAAGTGGATAAGTTGGTTTAATTGGTTAAACATCTTGTGGAAATTTCTTGAATATTGCACTTGTATCTTTCAGCACCTATCTTGTTTAAGATTGTATCTTAATTTGTTAAATACTCTTGCTTTAAGACAAATTCAGAGTAAGTACTTAAGTAATATAAACAATCTTAACCCAAGATAATGCGTAAGTACTTAAGTAATATAAACAATCTTAACCCAAGATAATGCCACTCTAATATCTCTTGCACAAGCATCCTAATTCTAGATTGAATTAATACCTTACCTCCTGGCATAAGCTAGGTTGATAGAAATATAGGGCAACCCTTCTCATCTAGCTTGAGGGGCCTCGACAACTCTTCAGTGGTTAACACGGTGACCTTGCAGTCGTCAAAGCCACAGCCTCTGCAGCATCGAAGGCATCAGGTGATAGGGACACAACAGAAGATATCGTTAGTCAAGCCCTAGCCTACTTCCTATTGGCCTCCTTCCCACAACCTACCTTGGAGCCTAGCTTCAAAATAGTTAAGGGAAGGTTACACTTAGACCAAGCATATAATTAAAATTAACCAAGATTACTGCATCTCACATAGGTCCTGGGATTCACACATCATATAGGTTAGTCAATCATCTACAGTTGTCCATCCAATCATTTGGTTCCAATTTACTATAAGCAAGAATTTGTGACTCCATTAAAGCATTGGTCTCATACTTTAAAATCTAATATAACTAATAATCTTGCTTAAATTCAACCAAGTGGCTAGGCCACTCATCCGTGTCTCCCAAACAGGTTGATTTCCAAGTTGTTTTCCTTCACCTCATTCCATAGGGACTACCCCCAATAGCCTTTTGTTGGAAGACAGCAGGAACGAAATGGGTGGGGATCAGAGTGAAAGCCCCCGTCCTGAACAATTGTCGCAGGTGCCTGTATAATCCAGGCGACAACATGACTATAATTGCACCTTTTATGATCTCTTTTTTCTTTCTTCACATATTGCTCTATAGGAACTTCCATCCATAGTTCCTTCATATTTGTCAACCACAATGTTGATTTCATCTAGTTAATATGTGAACCATGCCTTTATGCATCTTTCCAAAGGAAGAGATCATTTTTCTTCGATTGTGCTCATGATTTAGAGCATTTTCCCATGCAACCTATTGACCACTCTTTGTCAAACGACCCCATAGCAGTACACCCTTCTTTTCGCAAAAGAGATCCACCATGTTCAAGTGTCTGTGCCATTCAAACTTCATCATCAGCCGACAGATTTATGAATATGTCAGCCCATTCTACATCTGTAAAATGTAAATAATCTCAATATGACTGCGTCTGTATGTAACAGCCTAAGTAAACCTATGGTTTTGGCGATGATCTCCATTCTAGGAGGTTTTTTGTCTTACTGATTCCTCTGTTTTTCTAGACACAAATGATCAGGAGAGTTTTTCCCTCCACTCTTACCCCAAAGCTAGAGTGGATTTTGTCGCTAAGATTTTAGGCGAGTCCTAGTGTTTTAGGTCGAGTCTATGTAAAAGTGAATTGGGAAATAATCCTAGCTAATTGGCTAGATTATTTTATTACAAGTCACTTAGTCTACTAGATTATATTTTGTGTCACAGAAATGATATTTTTTAAGGGTCTATAACGAACGGGTTTTCCCCCTTCATGTATTAAAATGTAAAATCTTGATATAAAAAATATTTAATGCATGGTCTCTCATAATTAAACACGATGGCTAAGTATTAAAGGGTTGGAAAAATAATTAATCCTCTCATAAGTCAATTAATTAAATTTTTTAACCAAATTAAATTAAAAAATCCTAAGCCAGAAATTTAATTAATTTTATGTCTTAGGTAAATTTAAATTCTCCAAAAGCAAAATTCGTGAGTCTTAAAAAAAATAAATTTTTAAAGGTCCCGAGCCAAGGGAATATTGAAAACTTTAAAAAATCTTGGACCCTTTGACCTTGGTAGTTTAGTCAAAGACAATTTTTTGAGGTAATTAACTCAAAATTATTATTTTTTAGTTAATTAAAAAGGAATTAAATGAAAATTTTGAAATTCCTCGAAAAATAAATAATTTCAACGAATGAGATTAAAAGATAATCAAATTTTTTTCAATGTTCAATATTACTTTGACGGGGATCAAGTGAACTAGCCGTTGAAGAAATTATCTATAAATTAGAGTTCGGTGTCAGTCTATATTTCATCCGATCTTTAAATTGTGTACTAATCTCTCAAGCTTTCCTTGTATATTTTCTGGAATTAATGCAAAGGTCAAGGGTTTCAACTTGCGGTGGTGTTCTTCTTCATGAATCTATGGTATCATCGTTCTAATTTCTACAAATATTATTTGAAAATCGCAAATCAATAGCTCTTTTAGAATAATCTGAAGACATGTATCTTATTCAATTTGTTGGATCTAGGGTAACATTTTTAATTTTGATTGAATTAGCAAGTATCTCTATTTCTTCATAATTGTATTGTTATTTTATTTATCTACTTGGTTTGATGGTTGATCTAGTGTTTGCAAAAGATCTCTAAAGTTTTCATTGAGCGTTTAGGGATAGTCTTTGGTTAGACTAGCCAACTCTCAACATATATTTTTTTGAAGAGCCTACCTCATACTAACTTCAAGATTTATCTAAAGATTAAATTTTTATGCATGAAGTTTTTGGGCTAGTACCTCTCTAAAAAACCAAAATCTTTTAAATATTTTGTGGAAAAAATAATAGATTTGGCTAGCAAGAGCCTTAGATCTTCAAATCTAGGAGCAGAATTGTGCATAGATATGTAGATATTTTGTATAGATATGTAATTATCTTGTATAGATTTGAGAATTTTTTATTTGGGTCTTGTGGTTTTATTTATTTTTGTATATATTGGGATCTGGGTATTTTTGTTTCCCATTTATTCATTTCAAATCATCCAGCAAAAAACTTCAAATCCGGGGTTTTCACAAATTTTTGAGATAAATTGTAAGGAAAAATACATCAGTTTGGAGTAAAATTTGATTTGTCGAGTGTAGATTTTTGACGTTAAATTTTTTTTACTTTTCGGACCAGAAATAGCCCTCAATTCCTCCACTGTCTTGATTGCTACAGCAGCCCTGCTCTCAGTTTCCTCCTCTCTCCCTACATTAGTCCCTCATCCGGCATCCATTTATTCTTCTCCCTCTGCCAAGTCACCTTTCCCTCTGCCTGCATTCATTTCCCTTCTCTTTCTCTATCTCCCTCATCTCCTTTGCCTCCCTTTCCTTTCTTTGCACGCTTCCATCTCTTCGTTGCATTTTCCCATCTGCTTGTTGCCTCCTTTGCGTAGTTCTCTCTTCCCTGCGTCCCTCTTCTCTTCCCTTCTCCTGCGTCCCTTTCCTTCTATGCATTTCCCTTTCTCTGTCTGCGTGTTGCCATTCCACGCAGAGCACCTCCTCCTCCTTGCATCTCTCCCTTCGTTGCCCGAGCCTCTGCCTTCTCTTCTGCGCGTGTCATCCTCTTCCTACGTCCTTCCCTCGCAGCGTTTCCCTTCTCAACCTACATTCAAACGCCTTCCTTGACTTCGCTCCTCCTCTATCAACCTGTATGCACTTTCTAACGTTCTCTTTGAAACCTAGCTCGATTTTCCATTTAGTTTTTTGAAAGCGGCCAAAGTCCCATTAAAAAATTAAACCTTTTCTTTTTCATAAATGAAAATTTTACCTTGCCTATTTTTTAAAAGAAAAAGGGGTTATTTTTTATTTAAATTTTTCGCCTTTGTAAAATTTAAATTCTCACATTTGCCACTTTAAAATTTTAATTTTCATTCATAAACCTTATCAACAAAGTTATCGACCAAATGAGAATTTTAGCCAAAAAACATGAAAAAATAGGCTGAAAATGTATAGTGTTGATGCTGGAATAGCATTTTCTTTTTTGGAGTAAATTTTCAACATTTTTTAAAAATGGCAGTAAAAACCAATTTTTTTTGTGCAAAAGACACCCTAAAAACGAAAAGCATTGACGTTGAAATAATGTTTTTTCTTTTCTTTTTTTTTTTCAGGCTAAATTTTGAACATTTTTTAATAATGACGTTAAAGATAAAATATCATGACTCCGAAAAAATTTAAATTTCCAACATTTTCAATCATGATATAAAAGATCAAATATCACGTTTTTGAAAAACCTTAAAATTCCAACAATTTTTAGTCATGATGCTAAAGAAAAAATATTTATAATTGTTTTCAACCATAGCATTAAAGATAAAATATCATGATTTGGAAAAACATTAAAATTTTGACCATTTTTCAACCATGGAATTAAAACAAAAAATTATGACTATAAAAAACCTTAAGTTTTCAAAATATTTCAAGCATGACATTATGTAAAAAAATTATGGTTAAAAAAACTTTAAAAATGAACAACTGAATGAAAGAGTTATTATACCAAGAGTAATTTATTTTTTAAATGTTAAATGTATAATGATTTTAAAATCTTAGCCTAAGACAACTTGATACATTGCAACAAAAATTTAAAAATCAACCATCAAATTGACATGCAGTGTAGGTGAACTCGACTCATTGTAATAAAAATTTAAAGACCAACCATGAAATTGACACATTGTGGGGCATACTAATCAGTATAATGAAAATTTTAAAATCAACTATCAAATTGCACGTAATGGGATCATGTTGCTAGTCGAGCATCAACACAGACCCAGCGAAAAAATAAAAAAAAAAATACAAAAGAAAACAAAAATTCAAACATTGAAAAAAATAAAAACAATAAAAAAACACAAAAAATTAAAAAACAATAAAAAAAT
>APFE031080638.1:0-10230 GCA_000404065.3 Pinus taeda | reverse complement strand
TCCATCTCCTCAACCTGTCCCACTGGCTCTGGAAACTGTACAATATTGTTCCTCATCCCTACTGGAACTGTGCAATGCAAAATCTCAAGGCTCAAGGCTTTCAATTGTCTGTCTGAACTGCGCAATTGCGCAGTAACTGGCCCCATCTTCCCATCCTATCGCTTCTTCTGGGCTCAGTTTATGGATCAGAATGCAACATCTTAGGCTAGGATTTTTCGAATTGATGTCATCTCGTCATGAATGAATTGTAGGAACAGGTACCCTATCATGTCATGGAAAGATGATGGAGAAGGAGAAGAAGGAGGGAAGCATGTTTAAAGATGCTCTTGCAGCTGAACTTGCAAGCTAATCAATCAGGAGAAAACAAAAGGACACTAGTTTGTGACCATTATCCAAGACTTATGATCATTGAATAATCCTTATCACCAAGGCATGTGAAGGTGAAAAGGAAAGCTTCTTCATGAAGACACTCAACTCTCAGCAACAATATTGGCTTAACATTGCCACATCATTCAAACATTTGACCTAGGTTAGATGCATCTGCATCACTATACATATACAAAATTTGTGCATATACTGAAGTTGCGCATATACAGAAGTTATGTGCATATGCAGAAGATACGCATATATAGGATACGTGTGCATGTATGGAAGATATGCACATATATGTGTATCTTCCATATATGCGTATCTTCCATATATGCGCAACTTCCATATATGTGTATATTCTGTATATGTGCAGCTTCCGTATATGTGCATATATTCCGTATATGTGCATCTATTGTAAGTGCAAAAAGTACTTCCTAGAAATGTAAGTGTTCATAACTTGTGATTATGTTGGGTTAATGTTTTTTTTCATGGATTATATCACTTTCTAGTTTGTTGAATTCTATTTTCACGTTTAATTCTTCATTTTAAATTTATGATTTATGATTACCAAATGGTTTAATTATATTGTATAAGAAACTTATCTAAATTCCTCACATTGTGGTTAATTTGAGACGATCCTAAACACATGTTTTTTATACTTATGAGGGAGCATTAACAAATTTTCCCAACATTTCAGATCAAGTTGGTATCAAAGCATTGTTTTCTCATTTTAACCCTGAGATGGTTTGCCAAGGTTAGCTAGAAATTAGCTATTGGTTTTGTGTTTGTGCAAGGAGAATTTAACCGTGTGCAAGTTTATGTGTGTAAGATGAAGAAAGGATATGGTTTGAGATGCTTCTTTCTTGAGAAACTTTTTGAAGCTTTGTGAAGCTTTTTGATGCATTACAAGTGTGATGGCAGCTTCAACAAGTGATTTTTCTAATTTATCTTCCTTAGCAAGACTATTTGATGAAGAGATGTTGCAAGAGCTTATCATCATGAGAGATATGGTGCAATATATGAATGAAGATAGGAAGTAGAACACTATACTTCAAGAGGAGTTGATGGCCATGAAGGAGGAGAAGTAGTAGCTTCTTGAAAAGATGCATGAGATGGAGATTCAACTCCACGATGCCAAGGAAACCCTAGCCAAGTATGTGCATGAAAATGAGGTATGCAATTCAATTTCATCTTAAAATGAATGTTTTAGTGCTTTTAAAAGACACATTAGAGGAATAGGGTCCAAATTATTGATGAATATGGGCTATTAAGGTAAATGGTTGGGCAAACATGCACAAGGCATAGTTGAGCCAATTGTTGTTGAGGAAAGGCCTAGGTATTTGGGTATTGGTTATGGACAACATGATGGAGAATGATTCAAAGCTAAGGAGGCACATGAAGGTGTTCCAAGAAGGGATTTCATTACATGTTCATTACCTCAAGCTTGTGAAGTTTTTGTTCATGAGGAATGAAAAAGTTTTATACCCACTTTGCAAGAAGATGCTCATAAGCATGCAACTAGTGGAAATGGAAAACAAGAGGATGTTGAAAGCTCTAATTTCATTGAAACCATTGTTGGTATTCCAAAGAGAGCCACTACTTTATCAAATTCACCTCATCAAGAAGATGACAAAGGTGAATGTGCAAGGTATAAATCTGCCTCTTTTGATTATGATAAAAATGGCAAATATTCACATAAGATTTGGAGAAAATTTACATGTTCCTTTTGTGGTTTGAATAACCATACTGTTTCGAGGTGTTGGAAGAGGATCGCCATACACAGGAAACTTTCAAAACAAAAGAGTCAGAAACCCAAAGGTCCATTGGATAATGGAAACCATGTTGAAAAGAAGATGTAGTTATTTTGCACTCATTGCCATAAGCAGGGTCATCTTGTAGACAAGTGTTGGACTTTGCATCCAACAAGTCATCCACAAAATTTGAAGAAGGTGGAGAGAGATTTTGGAAATAATAGAAAAGAGAATTCCATAATTGATTTGGGTTAGGATGATACATATGATGAAGTGTAGCTGAAATAAGCGCCATTGAAATGGTTTGGAAGGAGATGGTTAGATTTATTAACCAATTAAGGCCTTGCATTTCTTTTGGTAATTGATGCAAATCTTGCTTTATTGATGCATTTCCTTGCTATTTGAATGCATTTATTTTCTCCTGAAAGTATGATGCATATTGCATGAAGCAAGATGTTGGAAAACTAGAGTTATGTTGACTCACTTAGATGCAGCAAAGATGGCAATTTGCAACTACAAATTTGCATGCATGTTTCATTCTTGAACTTGCATGTTTACGCCAGGAAGGTGTTCCAAAGTGGAGTTTGTTGACTCACCTTATTGCAACAAATTTGGTCATTTAAGATCTTTAAGTACTCGTACATACCAATCGTATTCTTGTACTTATGATTGTACTTGTGAGAGAGTTGAGAATTGTTATACATGCATGAGAGTTTGTGTGTGTGAACAGTGGAATTTTTAATAGTTTCATTGTGCTTGAACATGAATGAGTGATTGACTTGTGTTGGTTGATTGCCTTGTTAACATGTATGTTGTCAACTTGAGAATGTTGATCATTTTCGCATGCATGAGTGTCGGCTTGTGTGGTCGATTATGTTACATGTATGCTATATCGAATTGGAAGAGTTGATTTTGTCTCCAAAGATGAAAGGGAGATGTGACGAATTGTTTCATGAGAATGTGCAATTCTTGTTGAGCATTAATAAGTTGTTGTACATGCTTTTGCTCAACTTGAAGGTCAGTTGTTTGAAGAAGCATATTTTGTCAACTTGTATTTAGTAAATGGTTTATATACCAAGATGTAAGAGTACATGGTGATGTTCACATTATGTGACATTTGTTGCTTTTAAGAAGCAAAAGGAAGAGGTCATCAAGTTATATTCTTGCATGAGTGTTTTTCAAGGTTAATGGTATTTCTTGTGACAAGATGTCGCAGGATTTTGGAAGGTCACGCTTGAGAAAGAGGCTCATGATTAGCTTTCATTCTCAAATCATGACATAGGAAACATGTTAATATTGGAGGATGATGGAATAAAGAAGTGAAAGTGGATAAAAATGCCAAAAAAAATTGTAACCATTGTAGACCATTTGATGTGTTGACACCAAGAAGCGAAAGAGATTGTGAATGCATTCTTACAGATGTGGAATTTGGAACCGTGGAGGTAAAAAAATGGTCATTTCTTTTCTTGTTATTACTGATATTAGAACTCATTGTTGTAGTTCACTCAGATGGGCTTAAATTGGAAAAGTGGTTTCCAAGGAGAAGCTTGCACCGAATGCATGTGTTGCAAAGAAAGAACATGATTCTCAGTAGGAAGGCCATCATTCAACTTTCCAATCACCGAGGGATTGCTTTGGTACAACAAGGTGTTTAATCAGCAAGCAGCCAACACGTGTTGGATTGGGTTAGCAACAAAAGAAGAACATTGGTTGAAGTGCCAAGCCATTTTCAATGCAAGACATGTTAGTGAACCCAAGTGGTTGTCATGGAAATTTTTCCAAGTAGAATCAATTGATAGAACTTGGGAAGGATAATAGTATTCAACTCTAATTAGATAACCAACTTTTGTGGGTCCAAAATCCTGTTAGTGGGAAGGAGTGATCAGAATCTAGATTAGGGGCAAAAATTTACTCAAAAATAAAAGTTCACAGGATCACTCAAAACCTAAACTGCCGCGTTAGTCTCTGCGATACGATCCCAAAGCAACTCGTTTCACTTAAAACAGAGTTTGTATGAGAAGGATAAAGCCTGTTATCTGTTTTGCTAAACAATAGAATTTTGGCAGCAGGGCTGACTGGGATGTTGACTAGGCATCTGTACAACCTAGTCAGAAAAAAGAATATTCCCACAGGTGGCTCAATCAGGATTTGACAAATGTCGGCATATTATTGGTCTAAAGCTGTTTTAGTGGACCAATGAGAGGCTGACACAGGGAAAGCATGAAGGCCACCACGTGCCCTCTCAAAGGTCGAGTAAAATTTTATTGGTAAGCTGGGGAGTCGAACCCATGACCTTGCCCACACAAGCCCCATGTTTTACCACTATGTCACACCATGTTACTTAAAAATTATGGGTTAAAAGTTTCATTTAAATTTTAAGCGTCAAAGGTTTGGGAGGTGGGTGCTAACGTTAACGCACCAACGTTAACCTCTAACAGTTACCGTAACCATCAAGGTAGCCTAATCACCAGGTAACCGCTAACATGTGACCAACATCGAAACCATAAGTTGGTACTTAGCACTAACCACGTGGTTAACACGCTAAACATGAATTATCGTTAATTAAACTGTGTTTATCCACTATTAACCTATGAATTAACTTGGCGATAGTTTGGAAGGCTCGCTAAATCTGGAATTGCGCCAAATTTGGTGGAGTTGACTAGAGTTTCTCCAGATTTGGTGGAGCTTTCTTAGGGAAAACTGAAGAGACCATAACTTCTTCATTTTTCGACCAATTTTGGCTCAAAAAGAGTCATTCCTAGATGATTTGATGCTCTAAACACAATGAAACATGTTTCAGAGGTAGAAAGGCAATTTTGCATGTGATTTTTCTATGTTGAAGTTTAAGGAAGCCTAAGGCCACCAGGAGAGGAGGTCAAGCCTAGATCAGCTGAAGTCAAATTGCAGAGCTTAGAAAGTCATTTTTGTGGTTTTTGTGTCTTTTGAATCCAATGAAGTAGGTTTCAAAGTGATTGGAGAACTACAGGTGCATGTACTAAGAGAATTGACCATTAATCCAAAGAGGGCCTATCCATTGAAGCAGGTCCAAGGAAATGTTGCCCAGGAGGGGTGAACTCCTTTATCAGCTTTGTTTTATGATTTTGTTGTGTTTTACTTCTATGCTTATTACTTGTTGTATATGTATTTTAAACAACTAATTAACCTCATAATTTTTTCATAAAAGACACTCAATATTTGACACATAATTCATCACATTTTGGTTAATTTGAGACGATCCTAAACACATTTGTTTGTTTGTGTTTTTTTTTGACTGATGAGGGAGCTTGCATAGCATTAACAAGTTTTCCCAACATTTTAGATCAGTTGTAAAGATGCGCAAAGGCGAAAATGAATAACGTGGGGAGAAGGTGCCAAGAGGAGAGAGAAGGTAATGTCGATGAGGTGTCAAAATGGAAGAAAAGGTACTGTCATCTTGGCCTTACCCAGGTTGGTACTCTTTCCATGAAAAAGCTCTTCCAACATCTGAGCTTGGCGTTCCACATTTCATCCATTTACTAGATATCATTTTTTGTAGCCAGGAATGATGTCCCTTCTTCATTCTGCATTTGCTATAATGCAAACTTTTAGAAATAATGATTTAATTTTACTTCAACTTTTGATCTGCCAAAAATAAATATGTGAACACTCACTCAAATAAGAAAATATGGTTCTGATGTCCACCATATATTACACAAATAAAATAAATGCTTCTCAAAGTTTTGGACACCAATATCAATACACAATTCTTTATTCTTTTCTTAAAAATGAATAATCCCCACTAAAGCAAGATGACAAAAAAAAACATTATTTGAATCAATAGTATTGAGGGAAAGGTAATTTCAGTATCCGTGTGTCAAGCTTCATCAAACACTACACAAGTCACTTTGATAGTGAAATTGGTTACCATATAATCTATTCAATATTTAAGAAAAATTTGACTTCCTTGAAAACAGTGAATCTTCAGATCGTCTGTGCATTCTCCCATATCTCCCCCACCGAACACTATAATTTGTGACATCTAAAGGCATCAAAGTGTGTTAACCATGTACAATTTTCAACACCTTCCACCTCTTTTAATCCAAAGCAGTAACCAACACGTAGCTCCCAAATCCATCTTCATGTACTCTCTTCAGCTTCACACAACTATATGTCCTCAAACTCTCCAAAGATACCAATGTCTCAACACTTCCAGGCACCAACTAATGTCGATTGTCTATAGTTTTGATAGATCACAAAGATTTCATACTTTCCTCAATGCACCACAACCAATCAAGTTCAGGGTTATCACTATTGTTGCCAACGCTCCAACCCCCAGTACTAGACCATTACAATTCTCACGAATAGATAGCTACCAAATTTGTGTGCAGTGTAATAAATCCCCTATTTTCTTCAGCTTCACACAACCACGTGCTCTCAACCTTTCATAAGGTATCAATGTTTCCAGACTAGGAGAATCTGCAGATGGGAACAGTGGAATAGGTAAATATTTTGGAGGATCACTAAGTTTTTGAAGGAATCTAAGAGCATTCGTAGATGGGATCAGTCCCACATGTGAATAGTTTAGAGGTTTGTTAAGTTTCCAAAGGAATTTGGGAGCATATGTAGATCGTAGCAATGAAATAGGTGAATAGTTTAGAGGTTTGTCAAGCTTCCAAAGGACTTTGGTAGCGACTCAATCTCCATCAAGCCCCTTAACTCTAAGTGTTTCAAGGACTGCAGATGACCAAATTCATTAGGTAAATTTTTTAGCCATTAATATCATATTGTTCATTGCGCATAACAATTTTTCAAGATTCTTGAGCATCCCAATGGACTTTGGACTATTGGAAACGTGAGAATTAATATCCAACTCCCTAATCTGCACAAGTACCTACTTTGTTCACATTTTCAAAGTGGCTTCGACGTTGGATGTTTGCTTATGTGCATTGCTCTAGAGCAAGAAATGTTTTACAATAAAGACAAAATGAAAAATGAAACCTTTAAACAAGAAAGAAAAATTACTTGATTACCTGGGATTCTTGTGTCCATATTATTTCAAACTTGCAACCCTTTATTTGTAAAGCTCTTAAATTCTCCAATGGAATCCATAAGGGTAGAGAGGGATAAGGACAATTATTCCAAGATAGCCATAAACAACGAAAATTACACATATCATTATTAATAAGTGCATCATCGGTATTTATCTTCCAGCTATTAAACTTCTCATTATACACATTCATTGGAATTTTTAAAGTGTTTTATAAATCTTTTTCATTTTCCACAATTCTTCCATTATCATGAGTCATTAACCCATTGAATTCTAATACCATGAAAAAATCGGTTGTTATTCTGCGAACAAAGAAAATGCAGAGCTAAAGAAAAAAATCTCAAGAAAAATTATCCCTACTTTGATTCCTAGATCAAAACAAAATCCTTATTCCATGCAAGAAGAAAAACATTTATGCTATAGATAATTCATTGCTCTGGCATTGGATTACCATTGCATAACAAATTGAACACACACCAACTTATTGTTCACATCTAATTATAGACGTTTTGCAAATTGGCTATGTAATAACCTTGACAGAGGGGTTATTTTGTTACAATGTATATCATCATTTCTTAGCACATATTTCTTTTGTCAATTCCTTCCCTCTCCTACATGCCAATAACATTCCTTGCAAAGTCAATAATTTACTATATGTTATGCAACAACACACTGACCCTCACATATCTCTCCTACATCGAATAGTCAATAATGTTTTCACTTTCATCTCTGATAGTCTTTGTGGTCACAATTAGTGACTTATCTAATAGGGTTTTTCATTAGAAAGAGTAAAGTTAACATGGTTTTCATTTTCCACCAAAAACTAAAATGGTGAAACACCCTTTTTTTAGCAAAGGCATCCTATTAACATTTTTATCTTAAAATCCAAACATATAGTAAACGACATAATGGAAAAAACTTATAATAGACTCATTCACTCTCTCTATCATCATGCATACATAAGGAGGTCTTGAGTGATTATAAGACATCCTTTATGTTCTAACTTCGTCTCTTTTTAATAATGATAACTAGTTTTCCTTATAGTTTCCATAACATGTAATTAATATACTATACTTTTAGTTTGAGATAAGTCCATGACATTCATTACTACAAACATAGTCATATTCAAACATTACATTGAACATTTTTTTCTTATTCATGTAATATTTTATATTGTGTGTGTCTCTTCTCTCTTTTATACACTAAACACCTATTTTCTTAGATATTATATGTATTTTTCCTTCCTCGTAGAAAATTAATTCAATTACTAATTATTTCTTGTGCATTTCTGGATTGCATACTAGATTATTGCTTTTCTAAAAAGCATTCATTAGTTTTACTTTCAATAGTGATTGTTACTTTTAGACTATGTATAATTTGGTGTGTTATATTAGCTTATCCTTTCAAGAATGATTTTTCTTTCATGCCCTTGTCTTTGTTTTGCAAGTTGAGTGTTATTTCTTTTGGGTTTGTGTTTGGGCTATCTATAATTATCTATTATTTATATACAATTTTTTATATCTAAAAGGAGAATATCATTGAGATGATATTGCTATACTTTTGTTCAATTTTTTAAACAATAAAGTCCTTGATTATTGTTCATTATGCTTTATCAAGGCCTCCTTTACATTATAATATTCCAAAGATATATTGAAGAAATAAACTTGCTCAACTTGGTGGATCATTCACATTTTGATTGTTCACAGTTCCTCTTGGACTCTTTGCACGTTTTCCAAACACAATGATTATGATTGTTCGAAAACTTCTATGTATTTTGGTCATTGGTGGATGAAGAAGTACCCATACTTTCACTTTACATGATTCTAACTTCCTCTCATTATTAAACCCCTTTACACAATACAAATTTAAAAAATTTCCCTTCCTCACACTAAAGACAAGTTTGGAAACATGCATTATGTTGCACAAGGACAAACTTTTCCTTGAAGTGATTACGTTATAACACTATAAAGTTTATAATGATACACTATGTCACAACCAAAGTCATTTTAGATGGGCACAAACTATGTCAAAGTAAAGGAAATCATGTGATAATATGATCTTCGCCGTGACGTGACATGTTATCATAATGAAAATATTGACGTGATGCAATATGTCACAAGGAAGGTTCTTGAAATCTTGATGTATCACATAGAATGATATGTTCCCATGATGCAACATGTTGTGACAAAGGAAAGTTTGGAGCGATGTGTTATATAGTGGCTAACAACATTTTATGTGTGATACACATTCCACTACAATGCAAAAAGGTTTGATGTATCACCTATATAGAGTCTTTGATGCAACATGATATGTGGCACAAAGGGAGGTTTTGGAGTTATGTGGTTTTCATAACCAAAGTCATTTTAGGTGTGATATGCACTATTTCATGATGTCAGATTTTTTAAAAAAGTTTGATGTTTCTTACGGAAAGAAACTTTGCTACAATGCAATATGCCAATGTAAATGAACATTTGAAGCAATGTTATAAATCACAACCATATACAATTTACATTTGATATATTGAAAGGGTGTTCTTATGAAAATATCTAAAAAAAGAAACACACTTTATACTATACATTTGAAGACAAAATGCTATTGTTCGATCCACATTGAACATTCAACTAGTGAACCCTTAATAACTCGACAAACTCCTAAATTTTGAACTCAAAATCTATAACAAAAAAAACATTAAACAAATGATTTCCCCAATTAAACATGATATTGTCCTTATAATGAAAAACTATAGGTTTAAATAAATAATTTAATTTAAAAACTAATAGAGGATTGATAACGAAATCAAACAAATCTTGGAGTTGTCTCAAGGAATACAATGCCGACATCATGTTATCAAATTGCATTTTATAAAACCTTTTAGTGGCATCACTAAATCACACCAAAAATACACCAACGATACCATCAAATTGTGGCTTCACATCATTTTCATTTTATTAAAGCAAAAAAATCATTCCATGTAAACAAAAAAGGAAACCACAAATTCATAAATTAACATAAAGTGAAAAAAAAAGAGAGAAAGAGTTGGATCTCCCAACTATAGAAAAATCTAAACTATAGGAAAAAATATTA
>APFE031080632.1:0-13749 GCA_000404065.3 Pinus taeda | reverse complement strand
AGGCTAGGCTAGGCTAGGCTAGAGTAGAGTAGGCTAGAGTAGAGTAGAGTAGAGTAGAGTAGAGTAGCCTAGGCTAGAGTAGTAGGCTAGGCTAGGCTAGGCTAGGCTAAGATCAGATAGACTAGAGTAGGCTCGACTAGGCTAAAGTAGGCTAGGCTAGGCTAGGCTAGAGTAGGCTAGGCTAGGCTAGACTAGAGCAGAGTAGAGCAGAGTAGAGTAGGCTAGGCTAGGCTAGGCTAGAGTAGAGTAGGCTAGAGTAGAGTAGAGTAGAGTAGCCTAGGGTAGGGTAGGGTAGGGTAGGCTAGAGTAGAGTAGAGTAGGCTAGGCTAGAGTAGAGTAGAGTAGTAGGCTAGGCTAGGCTAGGCTAGGCAAAAGATCAGATAGACTAGAGTAGGCTAGGTTAGGCTAAAGTAGGCTAGGCTAGGTTAGGCTAGGCTAGAGTAGGCTAGAGTAGAGTAGAGTAGAGTAGAGTAGAGTAGGCTAGGCTAGATTAGAGTAGGCTAGGCTAGGCTAGGATAGGATAGAGTAGAGTAGGCTAGGCAAAGATCAGATAGGCTAGGCTAGGCTAAGATCTAGGCTAGGCTAGAGTACAGTAGAGTAGAGTAGAGTAGAGTAGCCTAGGCTAGAGTAGAGTAGGTAAAGTAAAGTAGGCTAGAGTAGAGTAGAGTAGAGTAGAGTAGCCTAGGCTAGGCTAGAGTAGAGTAGAGTAGAGTAGAGTAGAGTAGGCTAGAGTAGAGTAGAGTAGTAGGCTAGGCTAGGTTAGGTTAGGTTAGGCTAGGCTAGGCTAGAGTAGAGTAGAGTAGGTTAGAGTAGAGTAGAGTAGAGTAGGCTAGAGTAGAGTAGGCTAGGCTAGGCTAGGCTAGAGTAGAGGCTAGGTAGAGTAGGCAAGGCTAGAGTAGAGTAGAGTAGGCTAGGCTAGGCTAGGCCAGAGTAGGCTAGAGTAGAGTAAAGTAAAGTAGGCTAGGCTAGGTTAGGCTTAGGCTAGGCTAGAGTAGAGTAGAGTAGAGTAGGCTGGGCTGGGCTGGGCTGGGCTAGAGTAGAGTAGAGTATAGTAGCCTAAGCTAGAGTAGAGTAGAGTAGGCTAGGCAAAGATCAGGTAGGCTAGACTAGGCTAGAGTAGAGTAGAGTAGGCAAGGCTAGAGTAGAGTAGAGTAGGCTAGGCTAGGCTAGTTAGAGTAGGCTAGGTTAGTGTAGGCTAGGCAAAGATCAGATAGGCTAGGCCAGAGTAGGCTAGAGTAGAGTAAAGTAAAGTAGGCTAGGCTAGGCTAGGTAGAGTAGGCAAGGCTATAGTAGAGTAGAGTAGGCTAGGCTAGGCTAGTTAGAGTAGAGTAGAGTAGGCTAGGCTAGGCTAGTTAGAGTAGAGTATAGTAGGCTAGGCAAAGATCAGATAGGCTAGGCCAGAGTAGGCTAGAGTAGAGTAAAGTAAAGTAGGCTAGGCTAGGCCAGGCTAGAGTAGAGTAGAGTAGAGTAGGGTAGGGTAGGGTAGGCTAGGCTAGGCTAGGGTAGAGTAGAGTATAGTAGAGTAGAGTAGCCTAGGCTAGGCTAGGCTATGCTAGGGTAGAGTAGAGTTGGCTAGGCTAGGATAGAGTAGGCTAGGCTAGGATAGAGTAGAGTAGGTTAGGCAAAGATCAGCTAGGCTAGGCTAGGCTAGGCTAGGCTAGGCTAGAGTAGGCTAGGCTAGGCTAGGCTAGGCTAGAGTAGGCTAGGCTAGAGTAGAGTAGAGTAGAGTAGAGTAGGCTAGAGCAGAGTAGAGTAGACTAAAGTAGTAGGCTAGGCTAGGTTAAGCTAAGATCAGATAGACTAGTATAGGCCAGGCTAGGCTAAAGTAGGCTAGGTTAGGCTAGGCTAGGCTAGAGTAGGCTAGGCTAGGCTACATTAGAGTAGGTTAGGCTAGGCTAGGCTAGGCTAGGCTAGAGTAGAGTAGAGTAGAGTAGAGTATCCTAGGCTAGAGTAGAGTAGAGTAGGCTAGGCTAAGATCAGATAGACTAGAGTAGGCTAGGCTAGAGTAGAGTAGAGCAGAGTAGAGTAGGCTAGGCTAGGCTAGGTAGAGTAGGCAAGGCTAGAGTAGAGTAGAGTAGAGTAGAGTAGGCTAGAGTAGAGTAGAGTAGAGTAGGTTAAGCTAGGCTAGAGTAGGCTAGAGTCGAGTAAAGTAAAGTAGGCTAGGCTAGCCTATCCTAAGATCTAGCTAGCCTAGGTTAGGCTAGAGTAGAGTAGAGTAGAGTAGGCTAGGCTAGAGTAGAGTAGAGTAGAGTAGCCTAGGCTAGGCTAGGCTAGAGTAGAGTAATAGGCTAGGCTAGGCTAAGATCAGATAGACTAGAGTAGGCTAGGCTAGGCTAAAGTAGGCTAAGTTAGGCTAGGCTAGGCTATGCTAAGATCAGATAGACTAGAGTAGGCTAGGCTAGGCTAAAGTAGGCTAAGTTAGTCTAGGCTAGGCTAGACTAGCCTAGGTTAGGCTAGAGTAGCGTAGAGTAGAGTAGAGTAGGCTAGAGTAGAGTAGCCTAGGCTAGGCTAGGCTAGAGTAGAGTACTAGGCTAGGCTAGGCTAAGATCAGAGAGACTAGAGTAGGCTAGGCTAGGCTAGGCTAAAGTACGCTAGGTTAGGCTAGGCTAGGCTAGGCTAGACTAGACTAGAGTAGAGTAGGCTAGATTAGAGTAGAGTAGAGTAGGCTAGAGTGAGCAGAGTGGAGTAGGCTAGGCTAGGCTAGGCTAGGCTAGGCTAGCGTAGAGTAGAGTAGGCTAGGATAGGATAGGATAGGATAGAGTAGGCTAGGCAAAGATCAGATAGGCTAGGCTAGAGTAGGCTAGTGTAGAGTAAAGTAAAGTAGGCTAGGCTAGGCTAGGCTAGGCTAAGATCTAGGGTAGAGTAGAGTAGAGTAGAGTAGAGTAGGCTAGGGTAGAGTAGAGTAGAGTAGAGTAGGCCAAGCTAGGCTACGGTAGAGTTGAGTAGTAGGCTAGGCTAGGCTAGGCTAAGCTAAGATCAAATAGGCTAGAGTAGGCTACGTTAGGCTAGAGTAGGCTAGGCTAGAGTAGAGTAGAGTAGGCTAGAGTAGAGTAGAAAAGAGTAGGCTAGGCTAGGCTAGGCTAAGATTAGATATGCTAGGCTAGAGTAGGCCAGAGTAGAGAAGAGTATAGTAGGGTAGGCTATGTAGAGTAGAGTAGAGTAGAGTAGGCCAGGCTAGTATAGAGTACATTAGGGTAGCCTAGAGTAGAGTGCAGTAGAATAGCCTAGAGTGGCTAGGTTAGGCTAGGCTAGGCTAGGCTAGGCTAGATTAGAGTAGGCTAGGCTAGGCTAGGCTAGGCTAGAGTAGAGTAGAGGAGAGTAGGCTAGGCTAGGCTAGGGCTAAGCTAAGATCAGATAGACTAGAGTAGGCTAGGCTAGGCTAAAGTAGGCTAGGTTAGGCTAGGCTAGGCTAGGCTAAAGTAGGCTAGGCTAGGCTAGACTAGAGTAGGTTAGGCTAGACTAGAGTAGAGTAGGCTAGAGTAGAGTAGAGTAGAGTAGGATAGAGTGAGTAGAGTAGAGTAGAGTAGAGTAGGATAGAGTAGAGTAGAGTAGAGTAGAGTAGGCTAGGCTAGGCTAGGCTAGGCTAGAGTAGAGTAGGCTAGGCAAATATCATATAGGCTAGGCTAGAGTAGGCTAGTGTAGAGTAAAGTAAAGTAGGCTAGGCTAGGCTATGCTAAGATCTAGGCTAGAGTAGAGTAGAGTAGAGTAGGCTAGGCTGGGCTAGAGTAGAGTAGAGTAGGCCAGGCTAGGCTACGGTAGAGTTGAGTAGTAGGCTAGGCTAGGCTAGGCTAAGCTAAGATCAAATAGGCTAGATTAGGCTACGTTAGGCTAGAGTAGGTTAGGCTAGGCTAGAGTAGAGTACGCTAGGCTATGCAAGAGTAGTCTAGAGTAGGCCGCTCGTAGGCTAGGCTAGGCTATGCGAGGTGAGGATCAGATAGGCTAGGCTAGAGTAGTCTAGAGTAGAGTAGGTTAGGCTAGGCTACAGTAGGCTAGGCTATTGTAGGCTAGAGTAGAGTATAGTAGGCTAGGCTAGGCTAAGATCTAGGCTATAGTAGGCTATGGTAAGATCTAGGCTAGGCTAGGCTAGGATAGGATAGACTAGGCTAGGCTAAGTTAGGCTAGAGTTGGTTAGACTACAGTAGGCCAATAGGCTAGGCTAGAGTAAGCTAGGCTAAAGTCTAGGCTAGGTTAAGATCTAGGCTATGCTAGAGTAGAGTAGACTAGAGTAGAGTAGGCTAAAGAAGGGTTTTCTTTATTTTTTTAAGTGTTTGTTAAAATCATTTACTAAAGTGTTATAAACCATAAACCCTAAAGAATGAGCATTTTATAGAATTTTAAATCCTAAACCCTAAATCCTAAGCATTTTATAACATTTTAACAAGTGTTTTGTAACTTTTTCCTTATGTTCTTAGTAAAAGAATTTATCAAAGTTTTATAAATCCCAAACCCTAAACAATAAACCCTATCCCTAAACACTAAGAATTTTATAACTTTTTAAAAAAATTGTTTGAAACTTTTTTAAGTGTTTATTAAAAGCATTTAATAAAGAGTTATTACCATAAACCCTAAACCAAAAGCATTTTATAACATTTTAACAAGTGTATTGTAACTTTTATCTAAGTGTTAATTAAAATAATTTACTAAAGTGTTATAAACCCTAAACCCTAAAACCTGAACACTAAACCCTAAAATCCAAACCTCAAACCCTAAAACCTAAGAAAATAATTTTGTAACTTTTATATTAAAGTGTTTATAAAAATAATTTACTAAGGTGCTATAAAACCTAAACCCTAAACCCTAATCATTTAATAACATTTTAAAAAGTGTTTTGTAACCTTTTTTAAGTGTTTATTAAAATCTCTTAATAAAGTTTAATAAACCCTAAACCCTATAAAATAAACCCTAAATCGTAGGCATTTTATAGCATTTTTAAAAGCATTTTGTAGCATTTATTTAAGTGTTTATTAAAAGAATTTACTAAATTCTTATAAACCTTAAACCATACACCCTAAAAACTAAACCCCAAAACCTAAACCCTAAACCCTAAACTCCAAGCCCTAAACCCTAAACCATAAACCTTAAGAATTTTATAGTAGTTTAAGAAGAATTTTGTAACTTTTATTTAAGTGTTTATTAAAACAATTTATGAAGTGTTATAAACCCTAAACCATAACACAAAACCCTAAACCCTAAATAAAAAAACCTAAACTGTAAACACCAAAATGTAAACCCTAAACCCCAAACTCCAAACCCTAAACCCTAAATCGTAAACGCTAGACCCTAACAATTTTATAACATTTTAAAAATTATTTTGTAACTTTTATTTAAGTGTTTATTAAAAGCATTTACTAAAATGTTGTAGACCCTAAACACTAAACCCTAAACCTAAACCCAAACCTTAAACCTTAAAACCTAAACCCTAAAACCTAAACCTTAAATCCCAAACCCTAAACCCTAATCATTTTATATCATCTTAAAATTTTTTTGAAACTTTTATTTAAGTGTTTATTAAAATAATTTAATAAAGTCTCATAAACCCTAAAGCCTAACCTCTAAACCCTTAACCCTAAACCTTAAATCATAAACCCTAGACCCTAAATGCTAAACCTTAATAATTTTATAAAAATTTAAAAAACATATTGTAACTTCTATTTAAGTGTTTATTAAAATCATTTACTAAAGTGTTATAAACCCTAAACGCTGAACTCTAAACACCAAACCCCAAAGCATAAACCCTAAACTCTAAACCCTAACCATTTTATAACATCTTAAAAAAATTTCTAACTTTTATTTACTTTTTTATTCAGAGGATTTACTAAACCCTTATGAACCCTAGACTCTTAACCCTAAACGCTAAGCAATTTATAACATTTTAAAAAGTGTTTTTTTAACTTTTATTCAGGTTTTTCCTATAAGAATTTACTAAAGTAAGTCTTATAAACCGTAATCTCTAAGTATTTTATAGCATTCTGAAAAGAGTTTTGTAACTTTTACTTAAGCTTTTATCAAATTAATTTACTAAGGTGTTATAAACCCTAAACTGAAAAAGATAAACACTAAACTAAACTAAACTAAACGCTAAACCCTAAGCCTTTTATAACATTTCAAGAAGTGTTTTGTAACTTTTATTTAAGTGTTTATTAAATTTTTTTACTAAAGTGTTATAAACCCTAAACCTTAAACCCCAAACCTTAAAGCCTATACCTTGTACCCTAAAACCTAAACCCTAAGTATTTCATAACATTTTAAAAAGTGTTTAGTAACATTTTTTACGTGTTTGTTAAGAGAATTTACTAAAGCATTATAAACTTTAAAAACCCTAAAACCTAAACCCTAAAACCTAAAATCTAATTAATTTATAACATTTTAAAGAGTGTTTTGTAACTTTTATTTAAGTGTATATTAAAAACATTTAATAGTGTTATAAACCCTAAACCAGAAATGCTAAAGCCTAAGAATTTTATAACATTTTAAAAACTATTTGTAACTTTTATTTAAGTGCTTATTAAAAGAATTTACTAAAATGTTATAAACACTAAATCCTAAACTATAAGCCCCAAACCTAATTCCTAAACCATAAACCCTAATAATTTTATTAGTATCTATAATAAGGGAAGACCACACGTGGGTATGTGAGTGTAGGGGGGAGAAAATTGTGGTACATGAGATACCCAGACCTTTGTTTTTCCACCCTTTTTCGTTTTTCCACTCTTCTTCATAAACCTTTTTCCTTTTATTTATTTTTCTACATAACTCCTCGAGGGTCCATGGGATGAATGCATTATGTGTAATATGTAGCAATGGATACCCCCTTAAGGTGGGGTGGTTCATCCCTACATGCTAAACCCCAAACCCTAAACCATAAACCCTAAACCCAAAATCCTAAACATTAAACCTTAAGAATTTTATAGCATTTTGAAAAGTGTTTTGTAGCTTTTATTTAAGTGTTTATTAAAACTATTACTAAGGTGTTATAAACCTGAAACCTTGAACAATAAACCCCAAACCTTAAACCCTAAACTGAAAATCTTAAAACTTAAACCCTAAGAATTTTATAAAGTGTTATAAACACTAAACCGTAAACCGTAATCCCTAAATCCTAAATCACAAATGCTTAACCCTAAACCTCAAACCCTAAATCCTAAACCCTAAATTCTAAACCCTAAACCCTAAACCCTAAGCATTTTATTACAATTTTAAAAACATTTTGTAACTTTTATTTAAGTGTTTACTAAAAACATTTAATAAGGTGCTATAACCCTAAACCCTAAACTCTAAACGATAAAATCCTAACCCTAAATCCTAAACTGTAAACCCTAAACCCTAAGTATTTTATAAGATTTTAAAAAGTGTTTTATAACTTCTATTTAAATGTTTATAAAAAGCATTTACTAAAGTGTTATAATCCATCAACCATAAACTCTAAACCCTAGACTTAAAACCCTAAATCCTAAAACCTGATCTCTAAACCCCCAACATTTTATAACATTTAAAAAGCGGTTTTGTAATTTTTATTGAATTTTTTATTAAAAGAATTTACTAAAGTGTTATAAACCATAAACCCTAAACCCTAAACCCTATAGCTTAAACCCTATACCCTAATCATTTTATAACATTTTAAAAAGTGTTTTGTAACTTTTATTTAAGTGTTTATTAAAAGCATTTACTAAAGTGTTAAAAACCTTAAAACCTAAACCTTAAACCTTAAACCCTAAACAACAAAAGCATAAACCCTAAACCCTAAGAACTTTATAAACCTTAAACACTCTACCATAAACCCTAAACCCCAAACCCAAAACTCTACACCCTAAACCCCAAACCCTAAATCTTAAACCCCAAACCCTAAACCATAAACCATAAATGCTAAGCATTTTATGACATTTTAAAAAGCGTTTTGTAAATTTTATTTAAGTGTTTATTAAAAGCTTTTACGAAAGTGTTATAAACCCTCCCTAAACCGTAAACCCCATACAATAAACCTCAAACACCTAACTCTAAACCATAACATTTTAAAACCATTTTGTAAAATTTATTTAAGTGTTTATTAGAAGCATTTAATAAAGTGTTATAAACACTAAAAACTAAACCATAAACCCTAAACTTAAAACCCAAAATCAAAACCCAAAACAATAAACCCTAAGCATTTTATAATAGTTTAAAAAGAATTTTGCAACTTTTCTTTAAGTATTTATTAAAATCATTTACTAAGGTCTTATAAATCGTAAACCCTCAATCCCAAAGGCCAAACTGTAAACACTAAACTCTAAGCATTTTATATCATTTTAAAAAGAATTTTGTAACTTTTATTTAAGCCTTGAATAAAACCATTTACTAAAGTCTTATAAACCACAAACCCTAAATGCTAAACCAACCTAAACCCTAAATGCTAAACCCTAAACCCTAATCATTTTATAACATTTTAAAAATCATTTTGTAACTTTTATTAAATGTTTATTCAAATAATTTACTAAAGTGTTATAAACCTTAAGCACTAATCCCTAAACTCTAAAGCCCAAACCTCAAACCCTAAACTCTAAACCTTAAATCCTAAACTCTAAGCATTTTATAACATTTTAAAAAGTGTTCTATAACTTTTATTTAAGTGTTTATTAAAATCATTTATTGAACCCATATAGACCATAAACCTTAAACCCTAAACCCCAAACACTAAACCCTAAGCATTTTATAACATTTTAAAAAGAGTTTTTAAACTTTTATTTAAGTGTTTATTAAAAGAATTTACTAAATCCTTATAAAACTTAAATCCTAAAAAATGAACCCTAAACCCTAAACCCCAAAACTTAAATACTAATCATTTTTATAACATTTTAAGAAGTGTTTTGTAAGTTTCATTTAAGTGTCTATTAAAAACATTTTCTAAAGTGTTATATACCCTAAACCCTAAAACCTAAACCCAAAACCCAAAGCACTAAACCCTAAGAATTTTGTAACATTTTGAAAAGTGTTTTGTAACTTTTATTTAAGTGTTTATTGAAAGCATTTACTAAAGTGTTATAAACCTTAAGACATAAACTTGAAACCATAAACCCTTAACCCCCAAACCCTAGAACCTAAACCGTAGTCATTTTATAACATTTAAAAAGCGTTTTAAGCTTCTATTTAAGTGTTTATTAAAAGAATTTACTAAAGTGTTATAAATCCTCAACCCTAAACACTAAAACCTATTTTTTTTTGTAATATTTTAAAAAGAGTTTTGTAACTTTATTGCTATAAATCCTAAACCATAAGCCCTAAACCATAAACCATGAAGCCTAAACTTGAAACCCGAAACCCTAAAACTAAACCCTAAACCCTAAGCCCTAAACCCCAAACCCTAAACGCTAATGGTTTTATCACATTTTAAAAATTGTTTTGTAACTTTTACATAAGTGTTTACTAAAACCATTTACTAAAGTGTTATAAACCATAAACCCCTAATCCCTAAACCCTTAACCTTAAACACCAAACCCTAAACCATAAAAAACCCTAAACCCTAAAAAAACCATAAACCTTAAAAAACCCTAAAATCTAAAAAACCATAAACCCTAAACCTTAAAAACCCTAAACCCTAAAAAAACTAAACCCTGAAATCCCCAAAAAATCTTAAACCCTGAAAACCGTTTTTTTACTTTTTTATAAGTGTTTATTAAAAGAATTTATTAAAGCATTATAAACCATAAACCCTAAACCCTAATACGCATACCCACAACCTAAACTCTAAACCCTAAACCATAATCACTTTATAAAATTTTAAACCCCAAACCCTAAGTATTTTATGACATTTTAGCAAGTGTTTGTAACTATTTTTTTAAGTGTTTATTTAAAGAATTTACTAAATTGTTATAAACCCTAAACCCTAAGCACTTTATTACAATTTAGCAAGCATTTTGTAACATTTTAAAACCCTAAACCCTAAACATTTTATAAAATTTTGATAAGAATTTTGTAACGTTTTTTAAGTGTTTATTAAAAGCATTCACTAAAGTGTTATAAACCATAAACCCATAAACCCTACACCCTAAGAGAATTTATAAATTTTAACAAGAGTTTTGTAACCTCTTTTTAAAGTGTTTATTAAAATAATTTACTAAAGTGTCTCTAAAACCTAAACCCTAATAATTTTATAACATTTTAAAAAGCATTTTAAATTTTTATTTAAGTGTTTATTAAAATAATTTACTAAAGTGTTATAGATCCTAAACCCTAAACCCTCAATGCTTTTTTTTTTAATATTTTAAAAGTGTTTTGTAAGTTCAAATGTTATAAATCCTAAACCTAAACCCTAAACCATAAACCTAAGAACCTAAACCCATCAAACCGTCACCCCAAATGTAACCTAAACATTAAAGAATCTTATAACAGTTTAGAAAGCATTATGTAACTTTTATTTAAGTGTTTATTAAAATAATATACTAAAGTTTTATAAAAGCTCAACCCTAAATCCAAACCCAAAACCCTATATCCTAATTCTTAAACCCTAAAGGATAAACAATAAAATCATTTACTAAGGTATTCTAAACCTTAAACCCTAAACCCTAAACCCTAAAGATTAAACACATTTACTAAGGTATTATAAACTACTAAGGTATTCTAAACCTTAAACCCTAAACCCTAAAGATTAAACACATTTACTAAGGTATTATAAACTCTAAACCGTAAACTCTAAAACCTAAACCCTAAGCCCTAAACCCCAAACCCTAAAAACTAAGGATTTTATAACATTTTAAAAAGTTTTTTGTAACGTTTATTTAAGTTTTTACTAATACCATTTACTAAAGTGTTATAAACCCTAAACCCCTAATCCCTAAACCCTTAAGCTTAAACCCCAAACCGCAAACCCTAAAAAACCGTAAACCCTAAAAACGCTAAAAAACCATAAACCATAAAAAACGTAAAACCTAAAAATACATAAACCCTAAACCCTAAAAAAACTCTAAACCCTAAAAAACCCTAAACCCTAAACATATGCACTTTATAACATTTTAAACCCCAAACCCTAACCCTAAATATTTTATAACATTTTAACAAGTTTGTAAACTTTTTTTATGTTGTATTTAAGAATTTACTAAATTGTTATAAACCCTAACCCTGAGATTTTATTACATATTTAGAAGCATTATGAACAATTTTTTAAAACCCTAAACCCTAAACTTTTAAATACGCATTTTGTAACTTTTTTTTTAAGTGTTTATTAAAGCATTACTAAGTGTTTATTAAAACCTAAATCCTAAAACCCACACCCTAAAAATTTTATAAATTTACAACGATTTTTGTAACTTATTTTAAGTTTTTATTAAAATAATTTTACTAAAGTGTACCCCAAACCTTAACCCTAATATTTTAACTTCACAAGTGTTTTTAACTTTATTTCTGGTGTTTATTAAAATATTTATTTAATTGTTTAAACCCTAAACACTAAATTCTAACCTAAGGATTTTACATTTGAAACCCTAAACCCTTAGCATTTTATAACATTTAAAAAATTGTTTTCTAACCTACTTTTAAGTGTTTATTAAAAGAATTTATTGAAGTGTTATAAGACCTAAACCCTAAATCCTAACACTAAGCATTTTATAACATTTTAAAAAGCATTTTGCAACTTTTTTTAAGTGTTTATAAAAGAATTTACTAAAGTCTTGCGAACCCTAAACCCTAAACCTTAAGCATTTTATAACATTATAAACCCTAAACCTAAACCCTAAGCATTCAATAACATTTTAACAAGATTTTTGTAACTTTTTTTGAAGTGTTTATTAAAATGATATAAACCCTAAATCCTAAACCGTAAGCATTTTATAATATTTTAAACCCTAAACCCTATGTATTTTATAAGATTTTAACAAGCATTTTATAATATTTTAAACCCTAAACCTCTTTATTTTATAAGATTTTAAGAAGCATTTTCGTACTTTTAAGTGTTTATTAAAAGTATTTACTCAAGTGTTATAAACACTAAACCCTAAACCATGAGCATTTTATATAATTTTTAATCCTAAACCCTAATTCCTACACATTTAATAACATTTTAACAAGTGTTTTGTAACTTTTTTTATGTTCTTATTAAAAGAATTTATCAAAGTGTTATAAATTTGAAACCCTAAGCCATAAATCATATCCTAAACACTAAGAATTTTATAACATTTTAAAATTCATTTTTGTAACCTTTTAAACTATTTATTAAAACCATTTAATAAAGTGTTATATCCCTAAACCCTAAACCCAAACCCTAAACCCTAAACCCTAGGCATTTTATAACATTTTTAAAAGTGTTTTGTGGCTTTATTTAAGTGTTTATTAAAGAATTTACTAAATTGCTATAAACCTTAAACCATACACTCTAAAACCTAAACCCAAAACCTAAACCCTAAGCCCTAAACTCTAAACCCCAATCCCTAAACCCTAAACCCTAAACCATAAACCCTAAGAATTTTATAACAACTTAAGAAGAATTGTGTAACTTTTATTTAAGTGTTTATTAAAGAATTTACTAAAGTGTTATAAACCCTAAACCATAAACAAAACCATAAAACCTAAACACAAAAACATAAACCATAAACCTCAAAACCTAAACCCTAAACCCTAAACCTCAAACCATAAATGCTAAAGCCTAAAGCCTAAACCGTAAACAGTAAACCCTAACCATTTTATAACATATAAAAAATTGTTATGTAACTTATTTAAGTGTTTATTAAAAGCATTTACTAAACTGTTGTAGACCCTAAACACTAAACCCTAAAAGTAAACCCAAAACCCCAAACCTTATGCCATAAACCCTAAACCCTAAACCCTAAATCCCAAACACTAAATCCTAAACCCTAATCATTTTATAACATTTTAAAAAGTATTTTGAAACTTTTATTTAAGTGTTTATTAAAATAATTTACTAAAGTCTTATAAACCCTAAACCCTAACCTCCAAACTCCAAAACCCTAAATCCTAAATCATAAACCTCAAACCCTAAACCCTAAACCTTAAACCCTAAACCCCAAACCGTGAACATTAAACCCTAAACCCTCAACATTTTATAACATTTCAAAAAACGTTTTGTAACTTTTATTTAAGTGTTTATTAAAACAATTTAATAAAGTGTTATAAACATTAAACCCTAACCCTAAACCCTAAACCCCAAACCATAAACCATATACCTTATACCCTAAAACCCAAACCATAAGCACTTCATAGCATTTTAAAAAGCATTTTGTAATTTTTTTTAGGTGTTTATTAAAACAATTTACTAAAGTGTTGTAAACTTTAAACCCTAATCCCTAAAACCTAAATCCTAAACCCTAAATCCTAATTAATTTATAACATTTTAAAGAGTTTTTTGTACCTTTTATTTAAGTGTATATTAATTTTTTTTACTAAAGTGTTATAAACCCTAAACCCTAAATGCTAAAGCCTAAGAATTTTATAACATTTTAAAAACTGTTTGTAACTTTTATTTAAGTGCTTATTAAAAGAATTTAATAAAATGTTATAAACCCTAAATGCTAAACCCTAAACCCGAAACCCTAATCCCTAAACCATCAACCCTAAAATTTTATGTGTATCTATAATAAGGGAAGACCACACCTGGGTATGTGAGAGTAAGCGGGTGAGAGTTGTCGTACATGAGATACCCCGACCTTTGTTTTTTCGCCTTCTTCATAAGCCTATTTCATTTTTTTTTTTTTTTCATAACTCCTCGAGGCTCCATGGGATGAATGCATTATGTGTAATATGTAGTAGTGGATACCCACTTAAGGTGCA
>APFE031080626.1:54457-75075 GCA_000404065.3 Pinus taeda | reverse complement strand
AAATAAACTTAATTAATAATAATAATTACGAAAACTTGTCAACCATATCCCATTTATAGCAATCCAGACTACTTTATATTAAGCCACTAATTTGGTAGTGGTCCTCTATCTCATTTGATACGGTTCTTTACCATTTTTGTTATAATTTATAATACTGTTTACGGAGTTTAAAGCATAAAGATTCTGAATAACGGACAAAACCATTTCTAAAATTATAAAAATATTAAAAGATTCGCAATATATAAAAATAGAAACAGACAAAGGGAAGATATATTCGAGGAAAGTATACTTAAATGAAGGTAATGGAAAATATATTCATGGAAAGTATAGTTAAATGAAAATATATTTAACGAAAGTAATGTTAGACTATTCTAATATTAGATATAAGTTTTTTTAATTTTATTTTAATGTTTTTCAAAAGGAAAAGTGTGGCATACCTGCTCATTTCAGTTTTTGAGGTCGAACGCTCAATGATACGTGACATGCGCCTAATTTTAAATATTTCCTCCATTTTCTATAATTAGGGAACGTTGAAAATTGTTTCACAGGGTTCTCCGCCGTCGCATGGATGTGTGTAATGTTTATACTCAACCCGTCATCATCAACACTGAATAAATCTTTCCCATAAATTTAAAATTGTTATATATATAATTTAATATATATAATAAAATAATTGTTATATATATTATTATAATAATTAAATTTATGGTTACTTTTAACGTGAGAGTTGTAAATTTAAGAGGAGTGAAAGTTGGAAACTGAAAATGATTTAGAAATCCTTCACGATTTAATCCATAAAATAGATATATACTAAAAATTCTCATTTATTAATTCAAATTATTATAATTTTTTGTTAAATAAAGATTTTGGAATATTTATTGCAAAATAAATTTCATTTATCAATATCATTAAACAAAAAACATATTTTTTTCAAAATTCAGAATAAAGAAAACTCTTCAATTTTGATTAAGTTAGGTTGACTAAAGAAAGTTGGGGGATGAGGATCTTATGTGGGGTGAGCCCCTTTTTTTGGAATGTTGTGGTCATTAGCAAGTCTAAATTATCACAATCGTCTGGTAACCAGGTGAGTTGAAGTGGTTCTCAATATGACATTCCGATCATGGGTGCACAGTGGCAAGCTTGGTTGAAAGCTAAATGCATTCCAAAGGCTCCACAAAATCCCAAATTCGTTATTCCTCTTAAATGTTTGGATGAACAATAATGGTGGATGAGGGATCATGCCTTCATCTATAAATTTGTTGGTCATTGACCTACTAAAAAAGAATTGGAAAGGTGGATCCAACAAAAATGGCAGCGACGAGGTGAGGTTGACTTGTAACTTGCCCCTAAGGGTTTTTTAACTATATTTTTTGCTGATTTGGTAGATAAGAAGCATATTTTTGATGGGGGTCCTTATATCTTTAACAATGCGGGTTTGTATATGCGTCACTGGGAGGAGTGTTTTAATTCGGACAAAGAAGAGTTTTTAGCAGTTCTGGTTTGGGTGAGAATCTATTCCCTTCCTACTGTTTTTTGGATTCTCAAGATTTTGGAAGGTATTGGAAATGTTTTGGGTATTTTTGGTAAGGTTTCGATAGTAACTAAGAAGGGTTGCAATATGTCTTATGCTAGATTATGCATATATCTAAATGTATCCCAACCACTGCTGGAATTGATTGACCTTGATTACCAAGGCCAAATATGGACTCAAACTCTTGACTTTAAACAGGTTCCATTTCGTTATAGATATTGTCATGAACACGACCATTTATTTCGTGATTTCTCGATTAAATAGAAGGAGGAGGCAAACTTAGGTCCTTTTTCATATGAGGGTTTTACAATTTTACTTCACGTCACAGGGACTCTTGAGGTCAGCCTTCTTAGTTGTCTGCGAAGTTGGAAGGCAACAATACATTTGTAGTTTTGGATGACATGGAAGAAGATGCGAGTCAATGCTCGACAAATGATGTTCTTATGTTTGAACACCCTCTAGAAGATAGTTTGGAGAAACAACCTCAAAAGCGAAAATCTTTGGAAGGTGAAATTCATGAAGGCAGTTTTAAGAATTTTTTAGATATACCTGCCATTAACGAGGTTCTACCCCTTTCGAAGGCTAATTCTAATTCACTTTCTGAGGAGGAAAAATCCCTTATGGAGCTTATAAATGATTGGGAAGCCCAAGATCTAGCAGAGTTTAACAAGGAATAACGAAAAATATATGTGAAGGCTTATTTAGACTGGAAAACAAAGAAACGATAGTTATCTATTGATCCTCATGTGATTCCTACTGTGCAAGACATTAAAGAGAAATGGAAGGACTTGTTGTTTAAATATGTAGCTAAGGACTTCAAGTAAATGGGGCATAAATCATCTAAATATCTCTTGAATGATATTGGGGAAGAATTAATCAATTATAGCTAGGTAATCATTATCTTAGAGCTTTTTTACTTCTTCTAAAAAATTGTCCTCATGAAGATTCTTTCTTGGAACATCTGTGGTCTTAATAGTAAAGGGAAGCAACGTTATCTTAGAGATCAATTATAGAAGGAGAATCTATTGGTGGTTATTCTTCAAGAAACCAAACTCTCATGGAATAATTTTCTATCATTTTGCCTCTCTGTTGGAAAGGGTTTTATCTTATGGCTTTGGAGTCTTGTGGTAGTGCAGGTGACCTTGTAATTTTGTGGAATTATGTGGTGATTCTCTTTCAAGACTGGATTGCGAGTCCATGAATGTTATCAGGGAATTTTCTGCTATATTGGATTCAACGAGGTAGTGGCTCTTACAATGGTTTATGGCCCCTCCATCTTAGGAGAGAAAATAAAACTTTTGGAGAATATTAAGTTTCGTCATTAGTTGATTGGGAGTTTTTTGTGGATTTCGGGTGGAGATTTTAATCTCTTTCGTTCCATTTGACAAAAAAGAAGGGGGATCCAGAAATTAGACCATGAATCCTTTTTTTATGTCTTTATTGAGTGATTGTGTCTAGTAGATATTCCTACTATTAATGGGACATTTACATAGAATAATCATTGAGGGGGTCATCATTAGCCTTCAACGTTTCTTTGTTTTTGAATTGGTGTTGGATAAAGATATTTTTCTTGGAGAAAGTATTTTTCCTTTAATGGGCTCTAACCATTGGCCTATATGACTAGAAATTGACCTTGAATAGGTTCCTCACAATCAACCTTTTAGGTTTGAAAAATTTTGGTTGGATTCTCCTAATTTTGTGGAAAAAGATAAGACTTGGTGGAATGGAATCTCTGTGTCTCAGAAGAATCAAATGCATTCCTTCCACTTGAAACTTAAGACGTTGAAGGTAAAAATTATGTTATGGAATTCAGAGGAATTTGGGAACATGTTTTAAGCTAAGCATAAATTGGAAGCTCAGATGTCTGATATTCAACAACATATGATATTGGAAGGGTGATATGATGAGTTAATCCTACTGGAAGGCTCTAATCTACACCAATTAGAGTTACATAAGAAACAAGAGGAAACCATGTAGTGATAAAACTCTCGTGTTTAGTGTGGTTGAGGGAGGGAAAATGCAATACAAGATTTTTCCATAAATCTATGCTTCAACGTCGACATGCAAAATGAATTTCATCTCTTCAAGGGCTATATGGGATGCATAAACTCCTGCATGATGAGATAGAAACTAAATTAATTGATTTTTATAAGGGTATTCTCTCAGAGAAATATTTTAATAGGAAACCTGAGATTAATAAGATCTTTTAGAGTATCCCTAAGGTTATTAGTCAAGAGAAAAATGAGGCTTTGATGCGTCCTATTTCCTTTCAAGAGGTTGAAGTTGTAGTCATGGGTTTTCCACGAAAAAAATATCTAGGTCTTGATGGTTTTACATATGACCATTTTCAAGCTTGATGGTCTTTTATGGGGGAGGAGATCCATGTAGTGGTAGAAGACTTCGGTCAAACATAGTTGTTGTGGTCTAGGTTTAATTCAACTTTCTTCGCTTTAGTCCCCAAAGAAGGTCAATATGAAGATCCTAGTGGCTTTCGTCCTATTGTTCTTTGTATTGTTATTCATAAGGTGATCTCTACAATGATGGTTAATTGTCTCAAGCCCCTCTTGTCTCTTTTAATATCTCCAGAGTAGATGGGTTTTGTTGAAGGTAGACAAATTTCAGATGGGATTATAACAATAAAAGAGATTATTCACTCATTTAAACAATATAAACGTCTAGGTATGATGATAAAACTAGATAGATCCAAAGCTTCCAACCACAATATCTAGGATTACCTTAGAGGAGTTTTGGATGCCTTTGTCTTTTCTTAGCAGTGGATTTCATGGATTTATTCATTAATCTCCTCTCCCTTTTTCCCCATTTTAGTCAATGGTTCCCCCTCTACTCATTTTTACTCCTCTTTTGGCTTGCATTAGGGTGATCCTTTGTCCCCTTTTATATTTATCATTTCTATGGAAGGTCTTTGACAATTTATTACTCCTTCCATATCTCATGGGCATATTAAGGGCTTAAGGATTTCTAGGGTCTATCTTCCAATCACTCATCAACAATTTGTTGATGATTTTTGTTTATTTGGGCTTCTATCCCTTATGGAGATTAATGACATCAAATATTTCTTGTAGACATTTATGGGAGCTTTTGGAACCCAAATTAATGTCAAGGATAAAACAAGTATCTTCTTTTTCAATTGTAAGTCGAGTCTGTCCAATGTCATCTCATGCATGTTTTATAGTTCCATAGAGTCCATCTTCCTTCTAAATATGTGGGTGTCCCTTTAGCCCTTCACCCGCTGTGTCTCTCTTGTTGATAGGCTATTCTTAAAAAAATCATTATGAGGTTTCGAAATGGTCTTTTCATGATTTAAACTTTGTTGGCCATTTGGTTCTCACTAAATCATTGTTGCAGGGAATCCCGATTTACCATTGATTTGTTATGTCAATCCTGAAGGTGGTATGTGGTCAACTCAGGTCTCTTTGTGTTATCACCAAAAAATTGATCATCTAGCCTAATTTACTAGATGGATCGAAGTACACCATGTAAGGCCAACTATACCATATTAAAATTGCTTTCACTATGAGAAATTACTTAATAAACATATTTGTTAAGTATTTATAATTAAATCCATGAAGAATAATTAAATAAATTGCCATTTATTTAATTTTATTCTAGGAATAATTAATTAAACCATTGATTAATTAATATCACTTGTCATATTTAAACCAGTTATGAAAAATAAACAGATAAATTATTAATTATCTTATTTTTCTCTAAGAATAATTAATCAATCGCTAATTAATTATTATTCCTTGTCAAGTTTTTGACTATATACCCCAGGAATAATTAAATAAATCATTATTTGTTTATTATTCTTTAACCATAATTATGAACATGTAAATATATAATTATTTATTTATTATTTCTAATAAAAAGTTTAAATACTTTTTCCCTTCCTAATCAAATATTCCAAAGTTGTTATTTCAGGAATGGGGTTAATAATATGTTATTATTGCTCATTATTCGAGGATAACTCAATATTTTGTTATAAATAGAAGGGTTTTCCATTCATTATTCACTTTTGATTATTTTCATTGTTGCACTCATTGTTGTATCTATGATCATTATCATTAACACACACCATTTTGCTTTTCCATTTGAGTTCCCATTGACCTCAAACATTTTATTTGTTGGTTTAACACATTATAGAGGAGAGACACTCTATCAAAAAGTTGAAGACGTTTGAGGATAGCCAATAAACCATCTAGTAGAGGTGTAATAGCCCAAAATAAACATGTAATTAATTAACTAATTAATGTCAAGTTCAAACTATGAGTAGCACTTACCTGTGGTTGAAGTATGCTTACTGCAACAAGGTTTTAGGGATAACTCTCCACCCAATTGTAAGCTCAATTGCGCAAGGACTTGCTACAACTAGCCACCCCCAAGCCCTCAATCAACATACTACTGCCAGTGACTCCTTTGTCTTAGAACACTATTCTCCCAAGAGAATGAATGATAGAATCTTGGAATGATGGAATGCCTGTCATCTTCCTCACCATCTATTAAATAGAGCAAAGATTAGAAGGGGAACCACAGGCACACACTCCATGTTTCAAAATGTAATTTTAATGCTTTCTTGTTTTATTCTTTTGTTTTTACTTTTTTATAGTTTTACTGATTTTTACTATTTTTCTTGTTTTAATTTTTTTGTTTTTACTTTTTGATAGCTTTACTGATTTTTACTAATTTTCTATTTATTCTTATTTATATTTATTTAGACATGTAATTAATGTTCATTATTTATTATTTATGTTGTTTTTATTTATTTAAATTTAATATTTATTTTTATTATTTTATTATTTATTATTATTATTAAGGGACATTACATTTATTTTATTATTTACTACTTCATGTAACAATCCCGGCACCCTCTACTGAACTAGTATAACCAACAGGCATTGAAAGTTTCACAACACCTAGGAAATCCCAAGGAATCTCTATCCTTTTTCCCACTTTTGGAATCAGGCATAAGCCTCCCACTTTCGGAATCAGACATAAGCCTCCTCTGTTTGTATCCTAGTCCATGGATGGGCCAAAGGCTCGAGCCTGACTCAGACCTCATCTGCCTAAAGGAAGACATCTGGTACAGTGTTCAGTGTCACCGGCATCTCATAAGGTTGGCCCATTCCCTCCACAACTCTCTAAGGCGCACAACCCCAAGCATTGAAGTCCTTACACCCCCACCAGACTTCGGCATCCTAATACAATATTAGGCACCTAGCCTAGAACATCAGGCACTTGGCCTCCTCCAGATGGTCCCATATCCCTTCAAGAGCTATTCATCAAGAGCTACACAAGACAAAGGAACCATTGGCATATGTAGTGTTGATTGAGTTTTCCCCCAACCCATATGGTGTTACTTGTTCTCCCTCGTGCGTGTGGGCTTGCATGAGATCATCAAATAAACTGGCCCTCTCGGCCCATTTGTGGAGTCTTGTCAATCATCACATCTCAACATGCAACCAATGCATTAGCTATCCACATGCCAAGTCATGCATGTCATCATGTAACATTCATCATTGTTAATCACAACATTATGAATAATAATGATCTGCATGCTCTTGCATGACATAAATTTGTACTCAACTATCACATGCTTCACCTAATGAAATACCATCATAAGTTATAACATCAACATATTTGCATCAAAGACATATCATGACTTCACATAATAAATGAACCACATGTCAATAAACCTCATATTATAGCATCATAATTCTTATGCCACGTTATGCATATCATATCCATCATGAGTATTCAATGTTAAATACCTATCATCACGTAGTAAATGAATATGTCAATATACCTTGACATAACATCATAATGCATATGCATACCATCATCATCATAAGGATACATCATCACTATTATAAAAAATATATAAATATGAACCACATGTGCATGATCACCCTCATACCATCATATCATGAAACATCATCAATATGAGAGACATCTCAATACTTATAAAATATAGAATAATCCTATATAAGCATTCTTATCATGATTCATCAGAAAACTTAATTTCATTTACTTTACTAACATTCAACTATGAGCCAAGATTATTCAACATCCATCTAGGATCTATGTTATCTGATCAGTGTTATCAGTGCTATGTTTTCATCAAGATACCAATTACTTTTTCAATAATCATTTCCACTTCTTTCACTAGGAACTTGACCATTTACACCATAGGAAATAATCATCTAAGTACATCGTTAAATTTCACATGAGCCTCATCATCTTGAGTCTTAATCTCTCATCATATATTCTTCCTTCCCCAAGGAAATTCTGGTGAAGTTTATTGTTTAAGATATTACTAGTTATACAATCATTATTTAAATCATCTATCTCAAAATTAAAATCCCTTGGTCATACATCACTTAACAATTATCATTTTCATCCACAAAAAATATTTTCTTATCTCGTCAAGTTCCTATCTCAATACTGTTGTGTGTGGAGCATGATTGTTCAGAGGTCATTGTTTTAGCCGGATGTATACCCCAGGAAGTTTGTACACCCCTCCACGTGGGGGGGACTTGTCCCCCCCGTGGGGGTCCGGGGGGGGCCGATCCCCCCCGGTTGGGGAGTGTAGGGGCCAGCGGTCCCCCGGTGGGGGCTCGGGGACAGCGCCCATGAAGCTAAAAATAGATGTAAATTTGCCTTGTAAAAGTATAGTAATTTCTAGTCAATCTCGGTCGTTCATTAAGTGTATGATCTGACGGTAGAACTTATGTTTAGTTTAGGGTTTTTTGCCCTAGAAGGCAACCCCTCTCTTTGTATGAGGGCACTGTATTTGAGGCTTTGTAATAGATGTGTATTCTATGTGTGAGCGAGGAACAGAGAGGTGAGACTGTGAGAGAAAACAGAGGATATTACAGCAGATTTGCTCTGGGTTGTGTCTCTTTATTTTGCTGGATAATAAAAAGGAAGGACTGGCTGTTTGGGGTGGACGTAGCCCAAACTGGGTGAACCATGTATATCTGTGTCTCTCTTATTTTATGCATTTTCTTTGTTTATATTTCTACAATATTTTATGTGTTCCATTGGTCCGTAATATATATTTTTCTAACAAATACCATTTGATTGCTTTATTATAAACTCACCCTTCTTCAAGTTGGTTAAGAGATTCTTGCTCACTAAATAGTATCTTTATTTTAGATTTTGAAATAGTTGGAAGCACTACTATCATCATTGCCCAAGAAAAATTTAAATGTCTGGTGTTCTGTGGAAACAACCCCTTTAAGTTGTGGAAATAAAACTTGATAAGTTTCTCTATGTGAAGTCCTACTGATGAAACAATGAGTGCAAATCAGTCAAGTACAACCTCTATTAATTGACTCTCACTTCTTTTTTCAATATGTATACAATCCTTCTCAAGGTATCCTTATAAAATTTATAGCAACATTCCTTCCTATACTTCAACTGGTCATTATGAAAATTCTCAACTTCATATCTTCATACTTTTAAACTATGTAGATCATTACTATGATCATTACCCATTAGGTTTCTCGGTCCACTCATCAATACCCTTAAAGGACTTTCTTCATGATAGAACATCTCTTCATTTCCTCCTACCGTATATTCTTATATATATTTTTCTCCTAGTATTAATTTCCTAATATTCTATGTCTACTAGTTAAAAAAATGAAAACTTCTTTACTCCATTTGACTTTAATTTTTCACCTCCAATCATTGTGGTTTCTTTTCCTTCTATCTTAAAATCATAGCATGGATACACTTTGGAAATGTTGTTATTATTCCCTAACTTGGGTAATACCCAATAAATAAATCCATTAAGATGGCTACCAAGTGTAATACATTTATCATTTCCTGTTTTAAGACATCAACATAACACAATTGCCTGATCATGCATCTTGTTATCCATAATTCATATACTTATGGAAAACTTTACAATGGGGCTCTCCCATTAGAGGGAAAACTATTATAGATGTTTTCATGCACACAACTTATCTCCTCCAATCATTCTATTTTATTATACCTTCCAGCTTCCTTAAAAGTGACCTTCATTATTATCATGATTATTCAACTTCATTAGTTGATTGCCAATATTTTATTCTTTATGTGCATCATCCTTAGATAGACCTTATGGCGATACCTTTAGAGTACCATGTTATGATTATACCAAACTCTTCCATTATGTTCTAAAATCGGTTGCTTCTTCTTACTGATTTCTTATCCTTGTTGCGACACTTCCTCTCAACCATTGTAAGTATCTATCTAGCACCAAGTTGCCCATAATCACATGATTATCATTAGTTATCATCATAGAAAATTTGCAAGTTTTTCCTTCCCATTTCTCCTTAGATAACTTTATACAATATATGCAATTAACCTTGAATCACAAAACCTCATGTAACATTATACTTCACATTGTAATAGTTAATTAAACTAAACTGAAATCATAGTGTATGATTTAGATGTATCATAACATTCAAACAATAAAACATGATTTAGTTGCTCCATAAAAGGTATCTGTCCTAGCTAAGTAAGCACTCCTAATTAGTTCACAACATCCTAATCATCAAGGATTTGCTGTCATCATTAGAAGATCATATTCAGAGAGTTGTGTTCCTGCAATAATATACCAGAGAAATGCCAAGCAACTACTATCACTAAAGGACAATGAGAACAACAATCCAACCCAAATAATTAGTGAATAATGTGATCAACATTCAAGGAATGTTATATCTATGTTTTTAGATCAGATTGAACCATAAAATAATGAACAGATGCAAGTGAACAACGATCATATAAAGGTAATAAGATATTAGATTTTATACATAAAATATACCAATTTCTTAGAGAATTATACATCTTCAATTATGGGTAGATTATCACCATCCAAAATTACAAGATTACAAAAAAACTTTTCCAATGAATCAATGAGTCATAACAAAACTATATACCTTTAATCATGTGACTCATTTAGAAGCACTGTCACACCTTTAATTGTTGTAGTTGTTTATAGCACTTTTCATTTTATCAAATAGTGTTTAGAAAATGGTAAGAGGATGAAATACAAAAAACTTAAGAAAATGAGATTTCTATCAGTGGTTTTACCATGCAATGAGATTCTAATGAGAGTAGAGAACCACAGAGTAAAGGTCCGATACCCAAACCAGAGAAGAAATAAGGAGGCTCATTCCAATACTAATGCAAATATCAATCTGTTGTCTATAATGATGCATGAGAAAACCAATGAGGAACTAAAAAATGCACCAAAATTTAAGTTATATCAACGTTGGTCTGTTGTCAAGAAATCCAATTGTTGTAGCTTATTTCCAAGATTATATCATTCCTTAGATACCAAAATTCAATAGCTAATTAAAGCAAAACTGCAGTGTGATGTGAGTCACTAGAAGATCCAATCAGTCCACCAAATCACTTCTCAAATGATCACTGAATGCAAGATAAGGAGTACTAATGATCTAGATTCAAGCTTAGTGTCAAATGCAATGGTAATATATCATTGTAATGTCAAGATCATACCTATATCCAACCTCTGAAAAATATTAGATTTCTAACAGTGAAATCAAGTCACCCACATATGCATGCAATGATAGCAAAACACTTACAGTCGTTCCTCCAAAACAAATGGTGATACCCCTAGAATTTCATGTCTCAATTCCATAATTTAATATCATAGCTTTGTAATGATTCTAAAGAAATAAGCTATTTGTAGCTAGTTTAACAAATATATCAGTCTACCAAAGCCAGATCAGTTATCATATTGTGATGAGAAAGGAAGTTGATGAACTGTAAAAAAAGAAAACAAGGTTGATATAGAGACCTTGTATGAGAAATAAAAACACCACTGGAATATTGCAACCAAACACTCAATATCAAGATTCATCACTGAAGAAGCATAAAATAAGAGCCAAGATACTTAGATTATTGTTGTGATAATTATGCAGTGAATTTTTAACTAGATATGTATTAACCATGCCAAATTTATTCAACAAAGTTTTGAAGATTATTGATTCATTTCAATCTATTGTTTTGTATATTTTTCCCCTACTACACGACATGCAATAAGACCATTAGCAAATTTGAAACTTTTTGATTGATCATGCAAATTATCAATAATCAATAATTTTGTAGTATTAAATCATGGAATGATGTCTGAATAAAACTTAGAGAATTGTCTCAACATAAAATCAAAATTCAAATAAGTAAAGCTTAAGAATATTGGTGCCATTATTGTTTTAAAAAGGTACTTTTTATTCACTTTTTTGTAATTATATGTCACACCAATATTAAGTCTACAAATTCATGACCTTATGTGCTAGGATAAATTGAAATTCTGTGCTATAGAGTGAAATATTTTGACTATCTGTTTAAGCAATCATAACTTATGTTAGAAGAAAGATGTTATAAAAATTAAATGGATTGACTTTAACAAAATAAATCATTAACAAATCTATGTATCTGGAGATTCTTATGGCCATTAAATGATTACTCTAAGGGCTTTAAGAAATCAAACAACCAAAGAAATATTCCAACATAAACAAACCATAAACAGGAAGAGACACTGCCACCCGACCCATAACTATATCGGATGATTGGGAAGGTTATCGCTCCCCAAAATAGAAAATAAAATCATATTATTAATAAGATGGCCTGCTTGCAAGCGCATTCGCGAAGGCAACACCATACAAAACCCTTAACAAAGCCTTAATAGCTACCAGGTTTTACATTCATTAATTACAATATAAAGATTGAAACAAAACCAGGAAACTCTGAACAAACCTATTGGCTAGAATACATTTTAGCTATAATTATTTTAGCGCTTTGAATTCTTGAGAGAAGGAGCTTCTTTTGGTGCTTGGACTTGAACAGATATGTACTTCATTTGAAGTAACTGTGTGGATCATATTTATCTACAAATGGTTGTAACAAGGGGATTATATAAAACCTAAATTCCAAAGATTTTTCCACTGGGCAAAATATTCCATGAAGCTAAACGCCCAACAGGATCATGCAAACCGCTTTTAAAAGCCAATGGAGACTACATTTCATTATTCAAACACTCTTCTCACAACAGGCAGGCGTGAATATGCCTAAAAAAATTACACAACATATGAACTTTCATAGTAAAGAACTTAGTATGCTCTTTTCCATAATCAATGGCTGTTCTTGCTTCAAGGAACTGTATCTATATTTCATGCCACCTGTTTTCTTCATCGGTGTTGTGATCATTTTATCTTGGTGCCTGGTATGCAAGACCTCCAATCCAGTTATCGACTTTAAAGAACACAAAGACTCATGAGTCCAAACTACCACTCAAACTTAAAACATTGTATGACTGGCTTAAAGTTCATTACACATCAATCTTCTAGGAGAATTTGATTTACATGCATAATACATCAATATTTTAGAGATCAACCTTCTCGCTTGCAACTAGACATGTTGATCAAGGTCTACTGAGAAAAAAATCAAGACAGTGATTGAAAAGGTTGAATAAAAGGAATTCAGAGCAATTTACTGTGGGCAAGGGAAGTTATGAAAAGCTTTTAAATTTACTCAAAATGGCAATCTGGTGATTTGCTAAAGGTAGCTATGAGTAGAACCAAGTTTATGGTAAACAAATTTTCAACTTCAGTGTAATGAGAAATTTGTTGAAACAATATTATCTATGCAGATTTAAGTGTGCTCTGTAAATTCATGCCACAAAATTTGGCTTTGATGCTTGAGCCTAACTGTATCAGGTCAAATTCTAAGATGTAATGAACCCTCTGTCAAACTTGAAATTATGCCCTCACAATTAGTTAAGTCATGCTCATGTATGATAATCAAATGTCAAATTGTGGCAACGTGAAAGATGAAATCTGGTTGATATTGTGTCAAAATATATGGCAGAACATGCAAAGAATTTGTAAGAGTCCAAGACAAATAACTACTTGCATTGGAGTTGAAGTAGAAATTGTGGGAATTTATACAATATTTTTGGTCAATACTCAATATGTGGGTCAAGTTGGTCAATCAAATGAAGTAAATCATCTGGAATATTGAAACACCAATCAATGAAATTAAAATAGGGAGAGCAAGCAAATCCTTGGCCTAATGGATAAGGCGCTAAATTGATTGAGATTGTGGCATATTTGATGCAATTTTCTAATGTTGACAATCGATGAATGCCATTTACTTCATTCTTGGGAACTTCTATAAAATGAAAGATTCATGGATTGAGACAACACAAACAAATGAAACATCTCAAGTCTTGGCATCAATAACAGTTTCCAAAAAAAATTCAAAAAAATACAGTACGTCGAGAGAAATCAAAACAACTGAAGCTTGCTTTTTTAAATAACTTTGGAAAAATCAAAATAAAGGTAGGGATTCGAAGTCCTAAGCATAATTGATAGAACAGAAAGAGTTTATTTTTAAAAATATTAACAAATAAATCAAATTAACTACATGACAATAAACAAAAAAACTTTTTCAGATGTCCAACAGTAATTTACAAATGAAATTCATGTAAGTTTTTAAATTAGTCTACATAGTAGCTTGACCAACTACAGAACGGGTCTAAGTGAACTTACGTAAAGAAACCTGCATGAAGAAAAGAAATTATGCTAACAGAATAAGTAAACATCATTATCAAGGCCATCTGACATGGATCAGACTGACCCCTACATTGATATATTGAATGGCAATGCAAACTAAATGCAAATATGCATAGCAAACCATTTTCTTGACTGCTCAATTTAGCTTCGATAGAGTTCATCAATATGAGAGAATCATTTGGTTATTTGGCTTTGAGTGGAGTAATCTATTACAACACTCTGCTTTCATGGACAAGGCAATGCCTAGTTAAATAATCCATTTAAAATCAAAATCACATGGGTTTTACACTTGGCACCCATGAAAGCACAAGGGAGAAACATGTTACTAGAGAGACCATAAATGATACAACATCCCGCTTTCACCGGCAAGGCAATGATCAATGAAGCACATTTAATAATACAAAAACTTAATAAATAAACAAACAAATAAATTTCTCATGAAAGTAATAAATATCAAGAAATAATCAAAATTTTCTACATAATAATGCCCATAGGCCCTAAGTATTTGAGCATTGCTCTGATAGCATATGTAACAACCCAAAATAAACATGTAATTAATCAACTAATTAACATCAAGTTCAAACTATGAGGAGCACTTACCTGTGGTTGAAGTCTGCTTACTGCAACAAGGTTTTGGGGACGACTCTCCACCCAACCGTAGGCTCAATTGCACAAGGACTTGCTACAACTGGCCACCCCCGAGCTCTCAATCAATGTACTATTACCAGTGACTCCTCTGTCTTAGAACACTATTCTCCCAAGAGAATGAATGATAGAATATTCGAATGATGGAATGCCTCTCATCTTCCTCATCATCTATTAAATAGAGCAAACATTAGAAGGGGAACTACATGCACACACTCCATGTGTCAACATGCAACTTTACTGCTTTCTTGTTTAATTCTTTTGCTTTTACTTTTTGATGGTTTTACTGATTTTTACTATTTTTCTTGTTTTATTTCTTTTGTTTTTACTTTTTGATAGCTTTACTGATTTTTACTATTTTTTTTGTTTATTCTTATTTATATTCATTTAGAGCATGTAATTAATTAATTATTATTTTGTTTTATTTATTGTTTATTATTTTATTTATTATTTATTATTTATAATTATATTTATTATTTATTATTAAGGGACATTACAAGAGGGGGATTGGTAACATTTATTTGTTCCCTTCACATGTGTTATTTAATAAAATCTATTCTTTGTATATCTGGTTTCCATTGGATTATTGGAGTTACCTGCATTTATTACTATTTCATTTTGTTGTTTAACTATGATTGTGAATAGATTAGGACTTTGGCAGGTTTTGTTTCTATAATTTGTTGTAGATCTACAATGTTTAGTATCCATTTATATTGTTGAGACTATTTTTCATCCACAATCTTAGGTGATTTCTTTTCGTATCCCTTTGAGAAGAAAACACTACAACAAAATTGGCAACTCCACTTGGTTTTCTACTTCTAATCAAGAAACCTAGGTGACCTTCAATTTTCAACTTAGGGTTTCTTCTTTTTTAAATATCTTAATGTTGTTTACTATCTTTCTAACCCTAGTTCTGTCAAATTTCTAACTTCCGAAACTTTTATGGTCTTTTTCGCAGGTCACTAGAACCAATTGTGACAGAGATGACAATTTTTTTCCAAGACTTGCCAATCAGGAATCAAGGAGCATGAATCACATTTTTCTGCCCCAAAAGGGTGACCTGGAGGTCCAGAGCACACCTTTCAGCCCAAAAAGTGTGATCTCCTTGAAATCAGGTCAGCACATGCGATTTTTAGGGTTTCTGGGATTTTTTCAGATCTGTTTCTGGGTTTTGCCAAGAGCTGTCTCCTAGGTTGGTTGACCACTATCATCAGCCCTCTTAGACCTTAATCTACTATGATTTACTCATCAAAGTGGAATTTAGCACCTTAGGGCTACTAGTATGCTTCCACCTTTATAGGAGGAGTTTATGTGAGTAAGAAGTCTGAGTTTCTGCAGCACTTTCAACCATAGTTTCCAGATCCGTACCCTTCAGTTTCAGATCTTCAAAGATAGGTTGTTTTCATCCAAAGTTTCATCTTAAACCTTGTTTGGTCATTAGCCTTAGGGGCCCATTAGTTGCCCTAGGTTTTTTACCCATGTCCTTATCTTTTGCAGCGATTTTCCTTTCTAGTTTTTTTGTTGTTGCTACACCACTTTCCAGCAGCCTAGTGTCATTTGATCATAGCCACACCGAAGCTTAGATCTCTTGGAATTTTTAGTGTGTTTTTAGTTGATTTCACCACCAACCAGCACAGTGTTTGCAAACCCAATTTGGGTGGGGTTTAGTAAATTGATTTGTTGTTCCCTTTCTATTTTCAATTCCAGTTTATTTTCAACAATCTTTTCTCTTTTTTCAAACATGATATGGGCTTAATTAATAAACACACTTGCACACACTTGCACACCTTAAGCGAAGGGCATTTGGTTTACACCACCAAGCCAAGACTTAACATAATTCATTTATCTCTGCACATAGAGACAAAAACATCTTGTTGATCTCCTTTCACCATTTCCGTGTCACTTGTGTTTTGCCACCATTGTGCCACCAAAGTGTTTGTTGTGGAGACTCTTAGGCCTTCATCCCTAGTTTCTACTTGGGCATATTACTTCTCTCCTCAGGGTTCGAGTTCATAGTCCCCTGAGTCCTCATACTGATTCTTCTCTTGGTTCATCTGATTCCTTATCTGATTCTAAGCCTCCTCCACCACATATCGTAACAGTGTCTTGACCCACAACTAGTGCAAGAACCCAACCTAGTGTTGTCTCTAGTTCTACTCCAATGGTCACATCTAGTAGAACTGTCTCAAGAGCCATTCGAGTAGCTCCCATGCTCCCTTTTATGGCTGGGTTAAGTCTCCTGGATTTTAGCCAGTTGATAAATGATCCTATACACCATGATGTTGGTTGGCCTCCCATGCCAACTAAGCTCCCCTCTGACATCCCCAAGTTTGAGGGTAATTTTAGATAGGACCCTACCAATCATGTCCACTCCTTCCACATGTAGTATTCATCCAATTCCATTACCGATGACTTCATTCATCTTTAGTTGTTCCAACGTATGCTCACTCAAGACACTGCAAAATGGTATGTAGACTAGCATGCCGCATCTCATTCCATTTTCATGACGCTTGCTAAAGTGCTCCTCTCATATTTTTAGTTACCTCTCTGATATGACACTGGTACAGAGCTCTTGTCTTCATTTCACCAGTTCTCTGTCACCCATTTTTCCAATCATGTTCAGGAATGGCATAGAATGAGGATCACATGTCATGCCCAGCCCTTCGAAGACTGTGTCTATCTTGATTGGTTTCTTAAGAGCCTTTTATCACCCATTGGCAAAGATGCCGCATCCCATTTTCCTTAGACAGAGGAAGAATCTCTCCAAACCACTCTAGGATATGACCTGATTTATGTGCAATATACTTATGTCTATACCGTCATTCCAAACCTCCCTTGTCCTAGAGGTGCCAATGCACCAGGGGAATATCATGCCACCTATGATATCATAGGAACCCTTTCACATCCTTCGGCATATGCTCAGAAAATTTATGGCTATCTGCAGGGGGAACCAGTTCCTCCAACTCTTATACCCCTCCTACTAGCAACATGTTTTCAGGGCCAACCAATGCTCAACCTATCTATCAAACAATTTATCCCCCACCATCTTATCCCTATGCACAGTTGAGCACTCTAGCCCCTCAAGCATTATCTCCGCAGGCTCCCATGCATCCTCAACCCTAATAGCCACTGCCCCATCAAGGTCAAGTGTTTGCATAGTAGAGTATGACAAACCCCCAAAATTTGAAGAAAAAGAATAAGGGGAAAGGTAACAAGGGTAGCTAGGGTAATGAAGGTAATCAACCTAACAAGCCCTAGGGGAACTAGCCTAACACCAACAACCAGCAACAAGGCAGCCAACCCAAGAAGAAAAAGGCTATTTGTAGGAACAAGCCTTATGCATGTTGTGGTGTACATGGCCTTTATACACATGAGTGTCCTTTTTCACCCCAAATGTGCCAAATGTGGGAAGATCAGGTAGCTTCTAGAGGTCAACCACCCATCCAAAAATCGCCTTAGAATCCTACACCATATCAACCAGAAGTGCTTACAAATCATTTACCTTAGCAAGTATTTGTTGTTGCTCAACCTCAACCAGGTCAAGCAGCTGATCCCCCCCAACCTTCTAGTCCTGGTGACTACTAGATCCTCATGATGAATTCTCATGAGGTTAATCCCTTTAATATAAACCGGCAAAGTCGGTCACGTCAATATGACAAGCCATCGAATTCATTCGCCACCGAGTCCAAAAACAAAGCATCTACTGAGCCTCTTATGACACCAAATGGCCTATTACAGATCCCTCAACCTAAAGTTGAGTTAATCTCTAAGATCCCCAAAGGTCCATTACGCTGTAATGTGGCTTCTAACTAAGTTTCCCATACATACAATATAGTAGACGACTTGGTACGATCACCTGCCACCATGTCGACGCTGGAGGTACTCCAATCGTGCCCTTCTCAAAAGAAAACTCTAATAACTTCTTTGGGTGTAGTAGATCCTTTCAACAATCATTTGATTATCTTCCTAGTTGATACATCAGAACGTCCCCCATTACCTTCATCTGTTTCTTTCTAGTTACCAGTCTGAGTCCGTAATGCCATCATCTCCTGATGAATTATTGACGAAGGTGCATCCACCTGTGTCATGTCTACTTCCATTTGGAAACAACTTAAGTCATCTAAGTTGTCCCCATACACCATCACATTCCATGCTTGGGATGGTCACTCCTCCAAGCCTCTTGGCATGTATCGCATTTGTCCTATGACACTTGCGGGCAAGACTGTCCATGTAGACATTGAGGTTATTGATGCCCCTTTAGATTACAACATTCCCTTGGGTCGTAGTTACACATACTCCATGTCAGCCATCGCATCTACAGTTTTCCACAAGATGTGCTTCCCCCATGAAGGGAAGATCGTGACGATTGATCAGTTGACATACTACGAGCCAACATTGGTGACCTCTCCTAAGTCCATTATCTCATTGATGTCCGATAAGTAGTCTGCCACTCCTCCCACTGGTGTTTCACCTAGATTCTACAAAGATTCCTCATTGTTGGGTGCTTTCCTTGGTCCTCCCCCTCTCATATCTAAGACTAGCTCTTTGAATGTTTGCATGTTACAAGCATCACGGTCTACTCACAAGCAGTTTGGTACATCTTATCAATAGTGAGCTCCTCAGCACCCTGCTATTACCCTCTCAGCTGAGCCATCCGGATCCACCCCCCTGGGACCTCCTCTGTTTGTGGGTGCCGATCCTATGTTCCCACTAGGAACTATTCCTCTAGGTCTCAACCATCCAGGAGTTGTTCCACCAGGACATTACCCTGCAGGCTAGATACCTTTCTTATTTCCTCTGAGAATATTTATGTCTCTGTCATGGCTTCATTGGTCCTCCCTAATATGACTTTGGGGATCCCAGTACGGTACATTGGTCCCCCCTGCAAGCACTCTGCCTGGTCATCTAAGACCTTCTCATGGTTTGACCCTAGTTAAATTGATTCAATCGGTCAGTATGGCCCTTGCCACTACTTCAGTTCCACGGAAACCTTAATAGGAACTGTTACACAGTAAAATTACACAGTAAAATGTCACTGCCATCATGTCAGTCTCCCTACTGTGCCATAAAACCACATTCATCCATACTCATGCTCCTCAAAATGGCTAAAAAACCCTCTTTTCCTAAGTTAAATGAATCATCGCGTCTGTTAATCAAATAACCGCGCTGACAGGCGGAGGCCAATGTATCTGATGCGCTGCCAGCACGGAAGCACACGTCTTTTCCACGCTGGTCCCATTTTACGAACAACGCGCCCTCCGTTTGTCCTGTTGCGCGCTGACCAGACCTCCTCTATAGTTGATTTGCGATGTCAGCGTGCCAGCTCAGTGTCTCACCCACACTGATCCTGTTTGGGCGAATTTGTTCTAACAACCAACCTTCCGGATCCCTCTAGACTTGGCTGTTAGCATTGTTGAGGTCGCCATCCTTTCTCTGGCATGTCTGTTCGACTGACCATCCACTTATCTTGTGGGAAAGCTCATCCTTTACCTATTCATGGAGACTCCTTCTCCTTTATAAGCCTCCTCCATTGCCCATGAGCAGCTAGTTGTGGAACATATAGACTTTGTTTAAGGAATTCTTAGTGCATTAGTGCTGCTCTTTGTAGGTATTTGGTGTGTTGTGTGAGGATTGCTTTGAGTTTGAGGAAGGTCATGAGCTTGTTGCCTTGTATGTGAGAGAGAGACCTCTTTGACTTGGGAGATTTGCTTCAAAGGTGAATGCTTAGAAGATATGCTGGCTGGACCTCTAGAGAAGGACTCAACGTCAGGACTTCGGTTGTACCTTACTCTATTTTCTGTTAATAAAGATAGATGACTACTCTTATGGTTCCATTT
>APFE031080626.1:29709-46087 GCA_000404065.3 Pinus taeda | reverse complement strand
TTTTATGTTTTTCTAATTCATGATAAAATATTTTATGCCATTATTTCGAAATGTTTAAAATTTGCCCTAAAAAAAAGTGTTATTCCAGCGAACATTTTTCATTTTGAGGGTATTTTCTTGCACAAAATTTACCATTGAAAAAAAAAGTGTTATTCGAATATCAACACTTTTTGTTTTGAGGGTGTTTTTCGGACAATTTTTGCACAAAAAATTGGTTTTCGCCGCCACTTTTAAAACATGTTGAAAATTTACCCTAGAAAAAAAAGGTGTTATTCCAGCATCAACACTTTTCGTTTTTAGCACCGTTTTTGATGTTTTTATGGGGTTTTTTTTGGCCAGAGTTTCCATTTTGAGTTTATAGTTCCTATTTCAAAGTTTAGATTGTTGGTTGTTCTACCTTCCCTCCCACCCATTTTTTGAGGGAAGGGGCATCATATTTCATGTACTCAGATGATATTATATTCAGTCCTGGCTCATTTTTTTCTAGGTGCATTATGTATATGGGACACATTGTATTATTTTCTAGCTTAGTTATGCCAGCGTGTCATGTATCATTCAATGTGTACTTTATTTGCCCAATTTTATCTTTCTGGGTGCATCATTATTTTTGTACTAAGTTATCTGAGTGCGTATAGGTATGCCTCCCCTGCCTCACTGAGATCTGATACCACAACATAAAAGAAGACTTGCATTGGTCTTGGCCCCTCTATCCCTTTCCTCTTTCACTTAATCTCTATTGATCTCTCTCTCTCCCTCTCTGACTCCACTTTTTTGTCTAGTGATTGTGTCTTTACAATGTACTTCGGTCATAAGTTTTTCTCCTAACGCTCGTATGTTGGGGGGCAATCTGTTATCACCAAAAAATTGATCATCTAGTCTAATTTACTAGATGGATAGAGGTACACCATGTAAGAAGGATAAGGGATGGGCCTCAGTTGCTTTGGATTCCCTCATCAAACCTAAGTTATTGGGAGGGTTGGGTCTGCATGACCTTGAACTTATTAGTCAAGCTTTTGTGGCGAAACTTTCGTGGCATTAGGTTGTAGGAGGTGATGAACTGTGGAAGAAAATTTGGATGCATAAATACACCCCCATTATGTCTCAAGAAACTATATTACGATAGGAGTGTGTAATTTTTTGTTCTAATATTTGGAATTGGGCACAAGGATGTGAAGACACTGTGTGCAAACATGCTTTCTACGAGATCCCTTATGGTCGGTCTGCTCTTTTTTGGGATGATTTCCTGTAGAAAATCTATGTCTTAGTGATTTTGAGGAGCTCAAGGACTTGAAGGTTTTTTTCACTCATCTTGGTGTGGTCCGAGTCAGGGGTTACTAGAAATAGGAGACTCATTCTCAATTTTGGAGAGTATGGAAGAATCTAAAGGATTGGGTGGCTGCTTCTTAAGCCTTACCCTAGGCTGCTTTCTAACAAAATTTGGACATAATAAATATTAGGTTCTCTTATAATGAAAATATACTTCGTTGTGGTCATCTTCCCCAAGTCTCATTCACTCTGACAGAATCCTATTTACTCCTCTCTAATTCAGAGTCAGATGATCATGCTGCCATATGGAAGGAAATATGGTTTGGGATATATTGGCCTAAGATCACTTGCTTTCTCTGGTTGATAGCATGGAAATTCCCCTTAACTCGAGATCACCTCTAACAAAAAGTTTTTGAAAGCCCATCCTTATGTTTTCTTTATGGTCAGGCTGAAGAGACGTAGGAGCATATTTTTCTCACTCGTTGTTATGCCAAAGTGGTTTGGTCTCACCTCCTTTTTTTATTTTGTAGTCATTTCTTAGAAAGCTAGAGCTTTTCTTTGTTGGTGGAGTAATGGAATTATAAACGCCATAATCATGTAGTCAACCATGCATGGTGTTTTTATATGGGATTCATCCTTTAGAACATATGGAAAAAGCACAATTTATGGATTTTCTATCACAAACGAAGACCTTAATGACTCTTGGTGGAATTGATTCTCTCTAACATAACAACCCCATGTTAAAAATATATGTAATAGAGTTAATAAAGGAAAAATAAGACCAAAGTCATGGGACACGTATCCCAAGATGAAGGTTGGGCAAAAACGTAGTGATGGGGATCACTTGTGATTAATAAATGGCTATGGAAATTGGCAAAGGAAATAGTAAAGGAAAACACGCATTAATTGGCATTTTATTTATGAAAATCATGGAAATTAGAATAAAAGGAAGGTGAAAGGTCATAGATTGCATGTGAGGAGGAAATTTAAGGAAAATAATGGAAAATTGAAGAAAATAGAAGCCTCAATGATAAAAATTCTTCTGAGGATCACTTCACAACCTTTTATCAATTTTAGCTTGGAGCTCTCTTCTATTATCTCTCTTCATACTCTTGCACACTTAGAGTTTCTTGGAGCATTGTGGCATACTTAGGATTTGGAGCAAGCAAGCAAAGGAAACGAAGGAAGCACAAGGGGAAAATGGGATTAACAACTACAATGAGTTATGCTTGCAGGTACCAAGTTTCATGCATGATTACCTTTCTAGTTTTTACATGCATGGCATATGCATGTGGTTATTTGGTTATGATCTATCATTGGCATGGAGGATTTCCTAGATTGACAATGGTTTTTCCTAGCCTTGGCATTTCCTAGATAGACATTGTGTTGTGGGTTTTACCTTTTTTCCTGGTTGGTGCTCATGTTCTTTATGGCTATGGGTTGAGGTATTAGTTCGTGGAGCCTTGGTTGGACACATGCTCTAGAAGCCATATAATAGCTTGAATTGAGTTACTAGTCCTGGAACCCTTGGTTGGACAAACGTTCTAGAGCCCTTGATGGGTTGAGATACTAGTCTTGGAAGCCTTGGTTAGAGAAATACGCTGGAGCGCTTAGTGGGTTAAGTTATTAGTCTTGGAATCCTTGGTTGGAAAAATACTTTGAAGCCCGACAACAACTCTAGGTTGATTTATTAGTACTCGAAGTTGGGTTGGAACAAATGCTCTAGAGCCCTAGACTACTTGGATAGAGATTGATTTGGTGATAGTTAGTGATGTCCAACCATGACGTGGAATCACTAGTTGAGGGTTGAGGTGGTTTGGCCTCTAGAATCCCTAGTTTGGTTTCTTGGTTTATTCCATGAGATCTAACATTCACGCTTGGAATATGGCGTAGGGTTGATTGGCTGAAAGAGATATTTGGTTCAACGCAATTTATGGTCGGGTGCTACGTGGAAGGTCCTGACTTGGTTGGATTTTTAATATGTTAACAAGAGATCCTTTCCTCTGGTGTTCTATGTGTAAATGTAATTGTTAATATGTGGCTATGATGGTTGTTCTATTATTGTTGTTTAACTGGTTATATGTTGGACACGTATGGCTTTATGATAGTCTTGAGTTATGGCTCTCATCATGTTTTGGTTAGTAGATGAAGCGTTAATGAATGCATGACCTAATAAATTTTTTTGTAACTATTATGAGAGGGCACAAACCCTTCTTGTCGATTCTCAGATAAGTATGAGACCCCTATGTTCAATTGTATAATTATGACATGTATATTACATGTTCATAATGTGTTTGATGAAATGAATGTCGTCGTTAGGATGGGTCAAGTTAAGTCCTTAATGATGTTTTCATTTAAAGGATTTGTCTTTGTCTTGCTTATCATTTTTGAGTGTTTCATGAAGTTCTAGGAAGAGGTCTAGATCCTAATACTAGAAAAGTGGCTTAGATCTTGCGGATGCTCACACAAAACTATCTAAAAAAGGCTGCATTCACTAGGAAACATGCATGTGAGAGTAGTTGGAGAGTTTCAGTCACATGGAGGGCTTGTCATGGGAGAGAATGAGGCATTATTTCAATTAAGAAGAAAGTTAACTTAGGGGTTGGGCACCTAGAGTGGTTGGTTAGCTCTTGGGGTCTTGTAGCTCCTGAGCAAGGTTAGTTTGGCTTTGGTTTGTCAATTCCACTTCCTTAACTATACTTGGGGAGTTGAATCATATCATAGTAACTCTTTGTAACATATTTACCATCAAGGACCAGTTAGCTTAGGTAAGTGTGGGAGGAGGGTGTTTTCGAGCAGTATCAGAGTGGGTTCCATTCTCTTTGGGTGATATATGATACTATATAATGGTATCAGAGCATGGTTGAACACTTCGACTGGATGGGCGAAATGTGGTGGTCATGTGTGCATGTAGGTTGTATATGTGCTTGACATGTATGCATGGTGGTAGTCATTGCCATAGTTGTGTTTTCATGTATAAGTTGATGGTGTTGTTATTGGGATTTGTTTTTCTTGAACGCATGCTGGTTGTATATGCATTGGTTATGCATGTCAGTGTCTATATTTTGTTATGCATGAATCGTGTCTATTTTTCGTTATAGTTGTGGCATCATGGATGGTGACTGGGATGATGATTGAGATGATATCTAGATACTGTTATGGTTATGTTTATACATGTGGTAGGATAATCAGGTTGATCTTGCAGACAAGATATCTTCCCCTGAACTATACTGAGGTATGTTGGTTATGTTTATGTTTTGGTTTAGATGACATTATATACTTACAAGAAGAGGAAGATCAAAGATGACTAGAAAAATGGTGGATTATAGTTCACGAGACTCTCCCTATAGATCAAATGAGGAACATGGTGATGCATACTCCCCTCACATAGCATAAACTTTGAAATGTTTGAAGGAAGAAATAAGAAGTTGCAAAGACGATAATGACCAGATAATTCAATCACAAGAGAGACTTTCTACGACATAGGAGAAATAAGTAGAGGTCATTGAAATTATCCTTAAGATCTTGTCATACTTATAGAGATAGGGACAACCACAGACCATTTATGGGTTAGAGGAAAGGACTAATGGAGCATATGGTAGCAGGTCTCATGGTCGGCACAAGTTAGATAGAGATGATACCATTATAGATGGAAGGTCCTTGGATACACCTAATAGATGAGGCAATGCACATGGGCATTACTCTAGTTCTGGTTCACATATGTAGCATAGTTATCATGCTATCATCCTTATGGGAAGAGTGACAGGTGTAGAATTTTGTAGAATTTTTACTACAAATCAGCTAGCTCTAATACCATGTAGAAATTTTTCTACAAATCAGTTATCTCTAATACAATGTAGAAATTTCCCACCTGTAGATCAACCTGGTAATGCAATGTACTAAAGCAAAAAACTTGATCTAATTCTATAAACAATTTAGCGGAAGCTTAATTAACCATGAGAAACATCAATAAGAACACATATAACTGATAAGAAGGAATCAATCACACATAACACAGAAGAGTTTACCCGAGGAAAGCACCTGCCTAAAACCCCATCTTTGTATTATCATACAAGTGGAAATATATTCCGGATTACACAAAGCCTTAGCTCAGAAGCTATCCAGCTCTAAGTACAATCCCTCTGTTGCTCATAGATAGTCAAAGGCTTCTCACAAAACTTCTTCTCTACCCTCCAAGCCTCCTCTTTTTATGCACAATTTTCGTCAGTCCTCCAACTGCAACTTGTGTGATTCTCACCTTACACACAACACTGACCTCCGAAATAACTGCACAAACCTGAAGGAGATAAATCCTCATCATGGATGAGCTTCCTTTATAGGAAAAATATTCATCAAATTGATAGTACAATATCCCTTCTCTGATCTCAATTGGGCCTCTGACAGAATTGACATGCAATAGTTATCCATGACTGAATCCTTAGTTATCTACAATAATAGTTGTCACATGCATGCAAGCATTAAAAAACTATATTTTATTATTTTAACAACTTGTTAAAATAATTTAGCTGGACTTAACTAGTTAGAACTAAGTCATCTGATTCTCTCATTATAGAACTCATACTTATTCCCTCATTCAGTGGAGGAAATTAAGGATAAATTCCTCAATTAGTGGGACAACTAATGTGCATGCTCACAAAGACTTCAAATTCAAATTTCCTTAACTAATTACCTCAACTGAATTAATTAATTAATATTTCCAACTGTTCTTAAGACCAAGATTAATTTTACTTCCTATAGATAGACTAGGGACTGCTATAAATAGGAAGGGACCCAGAAATGCTATTTTTAGAAGATGTTATTTTTAGTAGTTTCACCTCTCACCCAAGGTGGCCAAAATGCTCATTGGCCAAACTACTATTTTTAGACATGCTATTTTTAGCAGGTCTATTTTTAGCACATTCTAAATTTAACATTTCTTGTTGCACATTTTTCAACACTCCCTCTCAACAAGAAAGGCTTTCTCTTGAATCCGATCCTGTAACTCTGGAATTTTTTGCATGCAACACATCTACCTGGTCCACTTGCTCCAACAACACTTGGAACAAAATGCTCCCAACTGACTAGTTTGTTGGGCTAGCAACATACTTTGATGCTGAAGCTCTACCTGTTGCTGACGAGTGGTCCCTCTTTGCCATCTTCGGTATTGCAAAATCTCCATGCATCTCACACCATTGCACACCTCTCTGTGCCACCTAGCACTATGCAAAACACTTGTGCCTCTCGCATTACTACAACTTGCTAGCTATGTGTTGTTCTCAGATTCCCTGCACTATAGCTCTTTTTTCCACTCTATTCTCATCTGTCTCTACCCAATCAGTTAGTTCCTACTAATCCACATTGGGGCTCCCGTAGCAAGGTCTCATCCAAGAGGTTGGGTACCTCAAGGATCCTACCCCTTCTCCTTGGGACAATCACTCTATATCACCCCACCTCCTACCTATAGGTATGGTTGCATGTGATTGCTCTGCCCACGTGGCTCAAAGTTTCCCCCTACTGGAGGTCTTTGCATGAGTAGATGTCTCTACTTGATCTCCACTTAGCTTCCCTTGTTGTGGCTGCTCCATAACCTCCTGAGGTTGTTGCACCAATCGTGGCTCCTCTACAATTGTCTGAGACTTCTTCTAGCACTGCATGTTGAGAGGTAATTTACTCTCCCTCTCAACCACCAAGTATCTAACCTTTGCCTTGCTCCTCAAGGCTTTGCATGCATCTTGCACCTCAAGTGCATACAGGTTCTTGGCTAGCACACCAATCTATTTCCACTTTCCTTCCGTCATGAAATTTTCTAGAAAAAGAGCTAATTTTAAATCAACGATATCCCCATCATCCAAACTCCAATTCAGCCGATTTTTTTTTATTTTTTTATTTTTTATTTTTTATTTTTCATTTTTCCACAAGGAATCCAAATATGCTATTTATTTCTAAAATTGTTTTACATAAATTTTCAGATTTTCTCTGCAAACTTTTGGCCCAAAACTCAGAACTTTGAAATATCCTCTCAGCATATTGTTCTTTCCTTGATCACCTGTGCTCCGATACCATGTAGAATTTTTTAGATTTTTTCTTACGAATCAGCTAGGTCTGATACCATGTAGAACTTTTTCTACAAATCAATTAGCTCTAATACCATGTAGAAATTTCCTACCTGTCGATCAACCTAGTAATGCAATGTACTAAAGAAAAACACTTGATCTACTTCTACAAACAATTTGGCGGAAGCTTAATCGCCCATGAGTAACATCGATCAGAACACATATAACTAATAAGATGGAATCAATCACACATAACACAAAATAATTTACCCGAGGAAAGCACCTGCCTAAAACCCCATCTTTGTATTATCATACAAGTGGAAATATAGTCCGAATTACACAAAGCCTTAGCTTGGAAGCTATCCAGCTCTCAGTACAATCTCTCTGCTGCTCATAGACAATCAAAGGCTTCTCACAAACCTTCTTCTCTACCCTCCAAGCCTCCTAATTCTATGCACAGTTTTCCTGGGTCCTCTAGCTGCAACTTGTGTGATTCTCACCTCACACACAACACTGACCTATGAAATAACTGCACAAACCTAAAGGAGATAAATCCTCATCATGGATGAGCTTCCTTTATAGGAAAACTATTCATCCAATTGATAGTACAATGTCCCTTCTCTGATCTCAACTGGGTCTCTGACAGAACTGACATGCAATAGTTATCCATGAGTGAATCCTCAGATATCTAAAATAATAGTTGTCACATGCATGCAGGCATTACCAAACTATATTTTATTATTTTAACAACATGTTAAAATAATCTAACTGGACTTGACTAGTTAGAACCAAGTCAACTGATTCTCTCATTATAGAACTCATACTTATTCCCTCATTCAGTGGAGGAAATTAAGGATAAATTCCCCAATCAATGGGACAACTCATGTGCATGCTCACAAAGACTTCAAGTTCAAATTTCCTTAACTAATTAACTCAATTGAATTAATTAATTAATATTTCCAACTGTTGTGAAGACCAAGATTAATTTTACTTCTGATAGATAGACTAGGGACTACTATAAATAGGAAGGGACCCAGAAATGCTATTTTTAGAAGATGTTATTTTTAGCAGTTTCACCTCTCACCCGAGGTGGCCAAAATGCTCATTGGCCAAACTGCTATTTTTAGACATGCTATTTTTAGCAGGTCTATTTTTAGCACATTTTAAATTTAAAATGTCTTGGTGCACATTTTTCAACACTCCCTCTCAATAAGAAAGGCTTTCTCTCGAACCCGATCCTGTAACTCTAGAATGTTTTGCATGCAACACATCTACCCGGTCCACTTTCTCCAACAACACTTGGAACAAAAACACTCCCAACTGGCCACTCTGTTGGGCTAGCAACATACTCTGATGCTGAAGCTCTACCTACTGTTGACAAGTGCTCCCTCTCTAACATCTGTGGTACTACAACATCTCCATGCATCTTGAACCATTGCACACCTCTTTTTGCCACCTAGCACTGTGCAAAACACTTATGCCTCTCGCATTACTGCAGCCTACTAGCTATGTGTTGTCGTAGGATACCCTGCATTGTAACTCTTTCTATCGCTCCATCTGCATCTGTCTCTACCCAATTAGTCAGTTCCTGCTACTCCACATTGGGGCTCATGTAGCAAGGTCTCATCCAAGAGGTTGGGTACCTTAAGGATCCTGTCCTCCTCCTTGGGACAATCACTCTATATCACCCCACCTTCTATCTGGAGGTATGGTTGCATGTAATCCCTTTGCCCACCTGGCTCAAAGTTTCCCCCTACTGGAGGTCTTTGCATGAGTAGATGTCTCTACTCAATCTCCACTCATCTTCCCCTATTGGGGCTGCTCCACAACCTCCTGAAGCTGCTGCACCAATCATGGCTCCTCCACAATTGTCTGAGACTTCTTCTGGCACTACATGTTGAGAGGTAATTTACTCTCCCTCTTAACCACCAAGTATCTAACCTTTTCCTTTCTCCTCAAGGCTTTGCATGCACCTTGTACCTCAAGTGCATACAGGTTCTTGGCTAGCACACCAATCTATTTCCACTTTCCCGCCGTCATGAAATTTTCTAGAAAAATAGTTGATTTTAAGTCAACGATATCTCCCTCATCCAAACTCTAATTCAACTAATTTTTTTTTTTTTTTGTTATTTTTCTGCAAGGAATGTATGTTATTTATTTTTGAAAATTTTGTACAGAAATTTTTAGATTTGCTTTGCAAACTTTCGGCCCAAAACTCAAAACTTTGAAATCTCCTCTTAGCATACGTTTCTCTCCTTGATCACTTGTGCTCCGATACCATGTATAATTTTGTAGAATTTTTCCTACAAATCAGCTAGCTCTGATACCATGTAGAACATTTTCTACAAATCAGTTAGCTCTAATACCATGTAGAAATTTCCCACCTTTTGATCAACCAGGTAATGCAATCTACTAAAGCAAAACACTTGATCTACTTCTACAAACAATTTAGCAGAAGCTTAATCAACCATGCATGTCATTGGGAAATCTAGTGTCTATGCAGAGTTGCTAGTCCCACTGAGATGGGTAGCTATCTTAGAAACAAACAGATTAAATTTACTTTCACTTTCCTTTATGAGAAGTAGGTAGGAGAGGATCAAATAATACCAACCTTGATATTTCGATTGGTTCTCCGCTTGTTCCTTCTCTTTGACAAATATTTGCCACTCTTCCATTGACCACTCCGCTTCAAAGAGTACCTATAAAGTCAAAGCAGCATAATACCTTCAAAGTGCAGAGATCTACAGTCATAAACAATATAGGACCAGATATATATTGACCACATACATGCATATATCAGCTAACATACAAGAATGTGGAGGAAAACATGAATAACTTTATTGATATAGAGGTTAGAAGAGAGGATTACAATGGATTGATTTGACCCAGTGTCATCCTCCCAGCATGAAAGCCCTTCTTCACCTCATGAAAAGCTTAGATCACCCAACACTATGATATTGCACCAGGAAACCAATAGCACTTCCTTACAAGACACAAGATTCCAGCCTCTGGATATCTGGGATGAGGGATCCATATATAGATGATTGCAGGGTGGTGAGTCAGCTTCTGGGATTTTGATTAGTATCCTCTCTCTGATAGTTCTTGATTCCACTTGGAGATTGATGATCTCTTACTCATCCCTGGGCAAATTTAGAGAGGCAAGTCTCACAGGAGAAGTTTCTGGAAGATTCCATGATTATCCACCTTGCAAATTGTCTCTGCCATTTGTCTACTCTTGCCCATCACACCCTATAGAAGGGACTTCTAGTATGCATCACACTTTTTACATTGAGCAAGTGAGATGCATCGCACCCTCTGCATTGTGCAGTCTGTATGGTCCAGTTTTGACCAGTTCTGAGTAGTTTTCTGTGGAGAACTTCTAGGAGATGATGTAATCAGCTGACCTTGTTCCTTTAGGGAATGCAACAACACTTTTAGGGACTCAGAAGCCCTTGGTTTATGGACATATGTGATTGGAGTTGCAGTGCCCAAATATGTCTATAACAGTTGCCCCCTAAAGCATGAGGTCGTAGATCTTTGATGTCGAGTGAAATGCTTTATCATGAGGATCCGAGGTTCTTTCGAATTGGAAGGTGACCTATAATAAGATAAAATACAATACATTATCTTCATAACATTTTCATGATCTAGCTGAGGCGGGCATTCCCATGCTTAACTTTATAAATTCATTTTCATGTACATTGGACAGACAAGCGTCTGTGTGACAGACTGTTGATTCTGGTAGAGCCATCATCCTTTGATTTGGATGATCATTTGTGTAGCAATAATGTACATTTGATGTCTTTATTTTCCTAAATATATTGCAGCCCGGATCGATGAAACTAGATCCGGGGTCTTCAAACTCATCCAATCTTCGTTTGAAGTACAAGTCGATCCACGTGAAAATGTTCTGGAGTCGAACATGGAAAGACATCGCTTGATTACCAGCCAATGATGTAAGATGTTAGCAGGCGCGAGAGGAATCATCGATAATGATGATGACCCTCAAGGTACTACAGTACAATTCATGTGGTGTGACAAAGAGACTTGGCATTGAACACCACGCAAAATCTTTCGGTTGAAGGCCATTGATGTAAACCTATCGCCGAAAGTGAGAAACTTGCCATTGAGGCATGTAAGCTTCAAATTACTGAAAGGGTTGTTCCTAGGTTGACTTCTCAGATAATGAGTTGTCATCGACAAGAAGTAACTTATCGTAGGATGGCCTTAATGAATCCCACATCTACGACACGGAACAGAGCAAATGATTTTGGAGGTGAAAGCAATCTGACGATACAGGGTTCAGGGTGGCAGTCATGAAAGGATGGATCGTAAACATATTGCAGCGGATGAGACACACCATGGGTTGGTGAATTTTCTGATCGACTTCTCTTGAACATATCGGCGACACTGGAATGGATTGGTAGCGTTAAACCCAAAGATGGATGGTACGATGGACCAATGGTAATATGACCGGTGAATGGAATAACCCAACCCGACTCAATCATGGTGATGGAGTGAAAGTGTCATGTTCAAGAGCGACTTGCTACCAATAAAGTTTCTTCCAGTTTTCTTCCCAATTTTTCCCAAGTCATTGCTGACCAGTACCTCTTTATTTTTTTGAAGATTGAGGAGGATAACATATGCTTGTTCTATAATTTGCCCTTCGGACAAACCCGTCGCTATGTTTTAACGAGCTTAGCGATAGTGAAATGCGTTCTTGTCTGCATGGACAAGTTTGTTGCTATTGGTTTTAACGAGTTTAATGACAAAGAAAACTCGGTCCTTTTTCATTTTTAGGGTGTCTGAAAAGGGACGGGAAGAAAACTCCGGTAATCCATTTTCGTCATATAATCCCTCAGGTCCAAAAAGATTAAAATCTAGAGGAGGGATAACACTCCCGGTAGCTTTAATGAGCTGGAGAGGCCAACTGCTCAGCAATGTTTTCATATTTTATGAGTCAGGTGAAAAGAGCTTAAAGGAGACTCGTCTTTGAGGAACGAGTGATATATTCGGGTAGGTACTAATTCCAGGTAAGTTTTGGAATTTTCCAATCACGACAATGTCACAAGGATGGCTAAATAAATCATTCTTCACAGCTGTTCCTCAAAAAGGGTAAACAATCTAATGGAGGCGCATGATCGGCTAAAACAGAGTGGAGGTGATGGCAGGAACACGACCAAGGCTCAAAAGCTGATGATAATGCATTCTCAATGGTTATTTACCAGAGGTTTGTTCGTTTTTTAGTGAGCTTAAACTCTGGGGGAACATTTTCTCATTTCTTAGGTTTAATTTTTAACAAGCTTGAACTTTGCATAAAAACTGCTCGTGATCATGGTCAATGATATTCGACCTATTGTTAACACTATGTTCTTTTGACGGTCATACTACCTGTTCAATTTCTCCATCAAACTGATTAGAAATGAAAATACATGTTTGAAAAATGAGTTAAAACACCAATACCCTACTCGAATTACATGAAAAGTAACTTAAAAGTGGTTTTTACCCCTCATTTTACCATTTCATTTGAACTTGAGATTGTTAGAGCTCTGGAGGTGCTTTCCTCCTTGATTTTCACTAGCTGATTTCAAGAGATTCTGTGGATGATTCTTGGTGCCGTCTGGACTAGGTAGGAGCTAAACCTATGCTCTTCAGTTGCATTCCTTTCTTTTTGAATTCTGAGCATGTTTCCATGTCTTCCTAAGCCTCTAGGGTTTGAACAAATCGCTCTTCCCCCCATCACACCCTGTGTACATTGAAAGGTGCGATGCATACTGGGCTGGCCACTAGCTAGTGAGTATACATCACTCCTAGTACACAACTAGGGTGCGATGGGCGCAAGGAGGGAACTTTATGCACTGTTTTCTCAAAGAAATTTTGCCTGTTTTTTGCCAAATTAGGATCCTGACTCTTCTCTTGTTTGCTTTCAGAGATTCATCGAATCAAAATGGTTGTTACATGGCGAGAACATGAGCATGAAGAAGAGGAAATAATTGCTTTACATGATCCGGGTACGGTAACTGCATTGCGGAACTGTGGATTGCTCAAGTTCTTCTGCATCTCTAGCATGAGGCAACAAATCAACTTGTTGCAATATTTCCTCGATGCATGGCATCCTACTGTTCCAGATTAGAGGCAAATCCATCCCCTTGACTATCGTGGACATCTATTTTCTGATCGGTTTATCGAGGCGGGGTGCTCCTCTCTCACTATCAGGTTCCACCCGTGGGGGCGAATCCGTGAGGGATTATATTCGCCGATACTGTAGAGAAGGATCTCAGCCGAGTAGGGACGGAAAGACCAATATTTGAGACGTCACTGACCGGTCTTTGAGGACCATCTTGTTCACCTTTGCTAGACTAGCTGGCAGTGCGGCTCTTCACTTGGTCAACAGGTCCTATATGTAGTATGCTTTAGAATGCCTTGAATCGAAAGTGTTCAACTTGTGTGATGTAGTAATCCCTATAATAAAGGAACAACTTACAAAGGTGAAAAATTGACTCTCTAATAACTTTGGTTATGGTTCCATTTTGACCGCTTTCACCTTGGAGAAGATCCCACTGATGCAGCCACAATACATTTCACTTGGTTTGATGCCACCAAATGAGCCACGGATGCAGAGATGGGTTGACCTTATGGCTCGATATGTTGGTCAGCCACAGGTTTCTTTCTCTAATGCTTTCTTTGAGTGGTTCAACCGTCAGGAGATGGTTTATATCGAGTGTCCATATGCTGGTATGGATTTCCGGGGTGACCCAGATTTGGTGCTGCCGTCTGGTGAGCAGTGGAGTGCTATAGGTAAAATTTTTGACCATATCCCTGTTTATTACTTTTATAATGTTTTCATGCTTTCTTTCATCAAGACTAATCAAGACTCATGTGCTCATGTAAATATTGGACCGATGTGACTAGCAGTGTGCCTGAGAGCACCAGCTGCCGTTCCAGGAGGAGAGGTTGTAGGGAGGGCTGTCCTTCACGACTTGGATGTGACCGAGACCCTTGCAGCATTGCAGGATCAGATCGAAGGCCTCACTCTTGGTATCTTGGATGTGAGGACTGACGAGCTACCTCTGAGATTAAAGCGACATACTACCGATGTGCCACGTCGATGGACTAGGCTTTTACACATGATTGTACAGGCGGTGACTTGTTATCACCAGCACCATTAGACTAGGGTGCCCCCTAGTATTTTGAGTTTCTGGGTCATTTGACCGATTTTGTCTCAGACACAGAACATTATGTGTAAACCATAAACAATGATATATATATTTTTGATTTTCAGAGCTTCATTTTGGTTAAGTTACATGATCTTGATGCAAATGTTGATGAAATGATTTTCTTTTATAAATGTCGCAAATGTCTATCTAACACATAATTTGCCAATGAATCTATTAATGTGTTTAAGTTTCTGGAAATATGTTGATATTGGATTGAATCGAACCGTCCTTCCAAAATCTTGACCCTTAGGAACATGTGATAGATAGCTAGATTCTGTACAGAATAGATACCAATGAGCTGTAGAATGACGAGCTGCGAGTCTCACCTGACAACCAGTCAGCGTATGCCACGTGTGATGGAATCAGAGAGGATCTCTATCAACATGTTGTATTCAGTGATGTTGCTCATTGATCGGCCAATACATACCCCTCTGAAACTTATTAGCTCACTGCTTGGATCAAAAATGGCCCAGGCCGTAGAAGATAGGTTCCACAAACTACGGCTCGCTCCGTCAACATATCCAACGAATGATTCCAATGGGTTCGACATCTGTAACAAATGAAAAAGTGGATCATCTAACTAAAACGATTTCTCTTAACGAAAACAAAAACGTAACAAAAGCATAGGGGTTACTATAATGAGTCAAGCACAGTAACGCTTAAGGTACAACCCATTGTGGGGTTGCACCAGTGGAATCCCATCATAATCCACTAACTTGTAGGCTCCTTTTGCTAATACGTGCTTAAAAATATAGAGGCCCATTCATAAAGACTTGACCTTACGTGCTCCTAACTTGTCGCATTTCTGGTCGTAAAGTAAGACCAGGTTGCCTTCTGAGAAGACACGAGGTTTGACATTCTTGTCAAACTGCGCCTTGACTCATTTCTTACGGGCCTCATTAGCCAAGGTGGTATCACGACAGGTTTCATCCAATTGTATTAATTCCAAGAAATGATCCTCCTCTTCTGAAGTTCCGAGGAGAAGGTCGACTATGAGTTTGAGGGACGAGATTTCGCAATGAATCAGTAAGCTTGCTTCTAGGCCATACACCAATTGAAATGGTGTGCACCCGGTCGCATTCCTTACCGATGTTCGGTATGCCCATAACACTGAGTACAGGATCAGGTTCCAACTCCATTTAAGGACTCAAATCATCCTTTGTAGCATGCGCTTCAGGATCTTGTTGATTGCCTCAACTTGTCCGTTAGCTTGCAGATAATATGGAGTGGAGCTATCATGGGATAGTCCTAATTTGGCAGCCAACTCAACCATCATGTGATTGCGAAAATGTGATCCATATTCTGTGACTATACCTTGTGGAACACCGAATCTAGAGACTACATGATTGAAAAAGAAGAGAGCAGCCATTTCGCCACTGTTGTTTAATGTAGGCATCGCCTTGGTCCATTTGGTAAAATAGTCTACTGCGACTATAATATATCCATGCCCCCCAACCGAGGTGGGTTACATGTCATTGAATCTATGCCCCATTTGGTGAATGGGCCAATAGCAACTACCGACTGCAGAAGTGCAGGTGGAATTCTGGTTTTGTGATCGAAGATTTGACAAGCATGGCAACTTCTGACTGTGGTTATGCAATCCTTGAACATTGTTGGCCAGAAGTATCCTACTCGTAAAATCTTTTGAGTTGTAACGTAACCAGATTAATGTCCCCACATGCACCTGAATGACAATCATTTAGGACTTTCTCAGCCTCCTCATACGTGAGGCACCTCCACAGAACTGTATCGATACCATGACGGTAAAGCATATCATCGACGATTATGTAGTCTTTTGCTTGGTATCGAGTACGTCGCTACTATGAACGGGAGGTACTAGAC
>APFE031080619.1:0-52662 GCA_000404065.3 Pinus taeda | reverse complement strand
CAAAAAAAGAAAAACTTTCAAACCTGAGCTTTGGTGTTGTGCAATTCCTCCCAAGGGTCCAGCAGAGTTTCCTCTACTTTGACAAGCTCACCCACTTCCAAATGAACAAGAAAGGATGGTAATCTCTCCTCACAAGTTTACAATGGAAGTCCTAATTCCAGCAGCATCTACCCTTTGGATTGTTCAGCTTTCAACCTCCCCTCCTCTGGCCCAAGGCTTGTATTTATAGTGTTCTAGAGGAAGTTATTCAGTTCCAACATCAATGGGATACTCCCTCTTTTGGATGGGGTAGCTCCTCTCTTGATGGGATAAGTTCCTCTATCATAGGGATGCATGAACCATCTGGAGGCGCTCAATACACGTCAAACACTATTCTAGAAAGCTCTAGAAGTGACCACAAGTAACTTTTTTAAGATGAAACTCGCGCCTTTTGACCTTTACAGGAGTACGCACCCATCCCTTGGCTTACAGAGCATACAAGTACGCAGGTACAATGAGCTTGGGATGCGTACACGTAGGCAAGGTAGAGAAAACCTGCGTACCCAGAGATAAACATGTTTTTTAATGACTTTCTCTCTTTTTGAAGTTTGACATGGAGAGCAGAGGTATAAGGCTTGACAAGGAGGATAATATGACTATTGCTGGAGCCATATTAACTGCAGATAGCCATGGTGACAAATTTCAGTGTAACAGATGGATGACTTGGAAGCTAAGATGGATGGCGTGGAAGATAAGATGGATGATTTAAAGAAAGGCATGGAAGATTTGAAGACAAATTTGAAGACAGATTTGATAAAGGTTCTACAAGAAATGCTTACGAATGGTGAAAGGGTAGTAAAGGAAACTCATGATGAGAACAACATAAGTGTTAATCATGATTTCATAGGCTCTAACATTGGATTGAAGAACCACCATGTTCCAAAGATTGATATGAGGAAGTTTGTTGGAAAGGATCCCGAAACATGGATATTATAGATGGAGCAATTTTTTGATTTCCATAATGTGCAAAACACACAAAAGGTACGCATTGCAACTTTATATTTGGAACAAAACCAGTTTGTATGGTATCAATGACTTTGCTCTCGTAAAAAAATTGTCCCTTGGGCTATTTTTATGGATGAAATGCTAGCACATTATGAGGATACGAAAATAAACACTTTTTTTAGCTAATTGATAAATATCAAACAAAAGGGTTCAATGATGGAGCACATTGAGGACTTCCAAAAATTGAATATAAGGGTAAAAGATATTCCAGAGGAGCATAAGATTGGTGTGTTCATAGGGACTTTAAAATATAACATCCAACATGAGGTTCACTTTTGGCAACTAGACTCATTGGAGAAGTTATTCAGGTTGGTAAGAAAAATGGAAAGAAAAATTATGTCAAAAAGGAAGCCTACCACTCACAATCATAAAGATGTGTTGTTTCCCCTAGCCATCCACAACCTACAAGGTTGACACCACAACAATGTTGGAAATAACACTGAGAGGGGAGGGGGGGGGGGGGTGAATCAGTATTATCAGATCAATAATTTAATTTTCAAAACTGATTTGTATACGCTATTTCAACTTAGTGAACTAGTGTGTATACGCAACTATACTTAATGACACCAGCGTATATGAAAAGATCTTTTAATTTTCCCAAATTATCATGTATTGAACTTAAATCAGTATAGCGGGAATTCATTAGATAGTGCAGTAAAATAAGAATAAAGCAAGTAACACACATGAACACAAAGATATAAGGTGGAAACCCAATGTGGGTGAAAACCACTTGTTGCTGTCGTCTCTATCTTCTTTTAATAATAAGAATTTTGTTTTCAATTTTTGTACTAGTGCAGTCTTATACCATTACGAAGGCTTCTATCTGCAGAAGGCTACAACCTTCTCTCGTTCTCCAGCTTCTACTGGAAGGGACCTACAACCGCCTAGCTCTTATACTAGTTGATATGTTTAATTAGTATGTAGGCGCCAACCTACAAAAAACTACGACCTTGTCTTTTCTTCCAGGGACCACGTTTCTTAAATTTTCAGACTGGATCCATCAACAACATCATTCAATCACCAAATATATTTGTATCAACCAATCACCTTTAGAACCAACCATAGCCGAATCAATCATTCACTTAGACCACCCTCAATCTGATCATGTAAAATACTGTCACCAGAATATAGTAACCAGAACCCAAACAAGAACCCAGAACTCTGCAATAGTACAGAGAAACAGCTGAAATATATTTTATAAGGTATACGCTACTTCCATGTGTTGATCCTGCGTGTACACATGCTTTTCTCAAAGCCAACCAATGTATACATCTGCAAATATAAATTCAGAGTTCTACAACTATTCCAGACTTTAGTTATACCCAGATCATATCATTTACATAGTAATATATGCGTTAGTATTCAAATCTAGAATATACATGAGAAAAAACACATAATGATAGTTCATTTTATGCCTTAAGTTCTCGATCCATCATTAGAACTGATCTCTCATCATCAGCTAAGGTTCATCCTTGGTTTAGATCCAACAATACACGATAACTCAATAACTTGCATACTAGATCTCACACTTCATCATATATTCGATACTTGCACACATTGGCCTAATGATCTTCTCCTCCTTTTATAGTTTTAGGAGTTTCTCAATACCATGGACCAAAACCACTTAGGACCAATACCTTGGACCAATTACCTAGGGTTAATACCTCGGACCAGATATCTTGGACCAATACCATGGATCAAAATACCATGGACCAAATACTTCGGACCAAAATTTAGTTTTCCAATGTATACACACTTTTCCTTTTGTGAAAGTGCATGTGTATGTATACGCCACTTGTATATAGTGAACTTGCATGTATATGTTGCTTGGTCAATGGTGAACCTATGTATACATCTCTTTCTTCATTATGTGAAGACTAATCTGTAATTCTTTGTTGTTTAGCTACTATACTGTGATCTTTCATCTGAGTGAGTTGCCTTCTGAATTGATTCCTTGAAGCTGCCCTGCATTTCATCACATCTATAAACACTAATGTCATGTATTCTATCACATCTGATATCTCTTTTGTAGATTCATCTAGTTACCATATATAAGTGAGTTGTTATGCTACAAGTGGGTTTCCATCAAGTACAACACATACATCATAATGCTAACAATCTCCCCCTTTGGACTTGATGGAAGCAACCACACCAAGTCACTCTCCCCCTTTGAAATCAAGGGCAAAGGTTCATGCTCCCCCTGAGCGCATGCTGAATTCTTTGGTATACTGAAGTGTTCTGATTGAGCTCCCATGATCGATTCCATGCTCCATCTGAGCATAAGAAAATTCTGCAAAAAGGTTTTCTAAAAGAAAAACATGACTCTATACATACATCACAAATGACTTTCCTATCACCAATGACTCATACATATATCCATCTCCCAACCAAGTGGGGATATACCAAATTTGACTCATCCACCCAACCAAGTGGGGATATATCAATTGTTTATACATGTAAAAAACAATAAACATTACATCATCCATCCCATGCATAGTGGGGTTACAAATTAGATCTTTTCATGACTGTTACATTAAAAGATATACATGAATTATATAACAAAGAACAAATATTTTAAAACAAGGGCATGATAGTCATCAACAACTATCATATGATCTGGACCATCAACAACATCCAGACCAACAACCTGTATATGTCCATCATTAGTTCCCAAAATATCATCAACCATGTTCTCCCCCTGAACTTGTTCCACCTGTTCACTGTCAGATTTGATCTTTGCATATGTGAGTAAGAGATATCAAAGCATCATCATCAATCAGATATACATCAAGCTATCAAAAAATTTATGAGGACCAATATATTTCCACATGTTATCAACAGATTGAAACCATCATCAAACATAGCAGATAATTGGAAGAACCATAACATACCCCTTTTTTCTGAGTCTGGTCCATAGAAACCCGCATATGTACGCGACTACGCTTTATGAAACTCGCGTATAACCACCTTCTCTGAAGAAAATAGGTTTTAACAACAAGATGATGCAACAACTACTCCCAACTTTTCCCTGAGATATTCAAATGTCTCTCTGGGTAGTGGTTTGGTGAATATATCAACAACCTATTCTTTGGAGGGAACATGCTCGAATTTGACTTTTTTTCAAGCACTTTTTCACGTAGAAAATGATATTTGATGGGTATGTGCTTGGTCTTGGAGTGCATGACTGGATTCTTTGAAATACTGATGGCACTTGTATTATCACATAGAATGGAGATGGGTGGAGTACATGTGATCTAAATGTCTTGTAAGGTTTGAATCATCCAAAGTAGTTGTGTGCAACAAGATGAATCAACCACATATTCTGATTCAGTTGTAGATAATGCAATTGAATTTCATTTATTGCTGAACCAAGACACTAACCTGGAACCCATATAAAATTCACCCCCACTAGTGCTTTTTCTGTCATCAACACTTCCTGCCCAATATGCATCTATATATGCATGAAGTGTAATATCTGTATCTCTAGGATACCATAAACCAAAGTTCTATGTTCCTTGAAGATATTTTAAAATCCTTTTGACTGCCTGAAGGTGTGATTCCTTTGGATTTGCTTGGAACCTTCCAACTATTCCCACTGCATGCATGATGTCCAGTTGGGTACCTGTTAGATAAAGCAGACTTCCAATCATGGATCTGTAAGTTGGTTGATTTATTGTTGTTGATTCATCATTTGAGCTAAGATTGCACCCTATTAACATTGGGGTACACACTGGTTTAGAATCTTCCATGCCGTACTTTTTCAGGATCTGTTTGAGATATTTGGTTTTTGAGAGAAAAATACCATCTTTATTTTGTTGAAATTGTAGACCAAGAAAATAGGTAAGCTCACCAAGAAAGGACATTTCAAATTCATGTTGCATTACTAAAGCAAAATTTTGACTCATGGATTCTTCATTGCTACCAAAAATGAAATCCTCAACATACACAACAATTATTAGCAATTTATCAGTGTCCATCTTTGTATATAGATTGCTATGTGTTGACCCCTTTGAAAACCCCTGTTGGTGGAGATATTTGTCAAGACGGTAATACCATGCCCTTGGAGCCTGTTTTAGACCATAGAGAGATTTTCTCATTTTTCTTACAAGTTTTGCATAATTTCCAAGAATGAATCCCTCTGGTTGTTCAATATAGACTTCTTCTTCTAAGTCTCCATTAAGAAAAGCATATTTTACATCCATTTGGTATACTTTGAATTTCTGAAAACTAGAAAGAGAAAGAAACATTCTTATGGCTTCAAGTCTAGCAACATGTGCAAAAATTTCTTCAAAATTTATACCTTCTTGTTGAGCATATCCTTTACAAACAAGTCTAGCCTTGTTTCTAATAACTTCTCCATTTTAATTCAACTTGTTTTTGAATATCCATTTAGTTCCTATGATATTCTTATCATGAGGTCTAGGAACTAATTCCCAAGTATTATTCTTTTAAATTTGCTCAAGTTCTTCACTCATGGCCTTGACCCAACATTCATCTCTGGATGCTTCATTTACATTTTGAGGTTCAGTGGAAGATAGTAATGCTAAATAGCTTGAGGCTTCGGCAATGGTTCTTCTTGTCTACACACCTACCCCCTTTTCCCCTAAAATTTGAGTTTCTAGATGATTTTTCTGAACATACTTGGACGGATTCTTTTCTTCTATCGTTGTCTCTTCTTCTAGTGCTTCATTGGTTTCTTCTTCAAAATCAATGTGATTTGATGTGGGAAAATGATCCTCATCTTCTTCATTGTCATAATCTTTGGTTTTTATCTGTTTTGGATTTTTGCATGCTTCATCAACGAAATATCAATACTTTCAATAATTTTTCCAAGTATTTTATTATAACATTTATATCATTTAATTTAGGAAGAGTAGCCAAGAAGAATAACTTCATCTTCTCTGGGTTCAAACTTACCAAGTTATTCATCAGTCCTTTTGATGTAACTTTTTCTTCCAAAAACTTTGAAGTATTTTACGGTAGGAGTCTTACCATACCAAAGTTCATGTGGAGTTTGAGTGTTGTTTACTCGAACATTTGCTTGGTTGAGAATAGTGACAGTGGCGAATGCAACTTCACCCCAGAAGGTTGCAGGAGTTCCAGATTCATCTAGAATAGCACAAGGCATTTGTTCAACAGTTCTATTCATCCTTTCTACCACTTCATTTTGCTGAGGAGTACTTACAATGGAGAACTGGATTTTTATTCCATGTTCACAAAATCAAAGAATTCATCTGAGGTAAATTCCCCTCCTCGATTAGATCTGGGGAATTTGATTTTGCGATCTGATTCATTTTCAACCAAAGCTTTGAAGGCCTTGAACTTTTCAAATGCTTCATCTTTATGCTTTAGAAGACCTATCCAATACATTTTGGAAAGATCATTAATGAACAATATAAATTATTCTTCTCCATGAGGTGACTTTTTCCTTGATGGTCCAAATAAATCAGTATGAACAAGTTCAAGAGGCTTACTAGCTGACCCTTCCTTTTCGATAAGTGAGATCTAGTTTTCTTAACGAATTGACATGATTTGCGTATAGAATTTTCAGGAATGTTGATATCCGGAATATCATGAACAACATGGAATCTGCATGCTTTTCTTATTTGAGAAAGGCTTAGATGTCCAAATATTATGTGCCATAGCCAATTTTCATCATTTTTGCTTAGATAGCACTGCTGTTGTCCTCCCTTGAGCATTTATAGGTTCTTTGGAGTTCTTGTACCTTTGATCACAGTTTCTCCTGTATCAAGCTCATGAACAACACATCCAATTGATTGAAACGCTACTTCATTTCCTTGATCACACGTTTGACTCACACTCAACATGTTATGCTTTAAGCCATCAACATATATAACATTCTCAGCTTTAACTTTTTCTTTCAAGAAAACAGAGCCTTTACCTTTTATGACAACAGGAGTGTCATTTCCAAATGAGACATTCTTTTCCTTTTCTAAGGCATTACATGAGTGTCGTTTTTCTTTGTCACATGTCATGTGTTTTAAGCATCCACTGTCGATGTACCATAGGTTTTCTTCTCCTTCTGCATACAAGGCTATACCACATATTCCTGTTTGCGGTTCTTTCTTTCTCCATATTTTGGGATTTAGTGGAGTTTCCTCCTCTTGAGATATTTTCCGAAATTTACTCCTGCATTCAGATTCTTCATGGCCAAAGTTGTTACAGATTGAGCATTCTATTTCATTTTCAAGAAGAGAAAAGTTATTATAGGAACTTTTCTTGATCCCTGTAACATTACTTTGATTTTGTGCTTCTCTAGTCATGGTGGTTTTGTAAGCAATACATTGAGCAGCTTTGTGTCCAAAATTATGAGATGAGAAACATTGACCATTAAAGAAGTTCCTGCGATTATCGAATATACTAACCTGGTGATTGTAGTTTCTATTGATATTTGTCTTTGTAGAAAATCAAGTACGATTTACCTAAGGTGATTGTGGCTTTTGTTCATTCTTGAAGTAAATTGAGCCTGATTTACCTGGTGATCTGCTTTATGCCTTTGCTGAGGATTGTCAAACTGTTGACTTCTCTTTGTTGCATCAAGATAGCTTTTAGTGGAGGTTGAAGGCTTCTGTGATTGAGATACTTCTTCAATATATCCAAGACCTGTCTTTATAAGAGGATAATGCTACAATTTGATAATTTCATTTAAGGTTTTTGATCTTTTAGCAAATCTAAGATTGAGAGATTTTGTTTTCTCAATATCCTTTCTTAGACCCACAATTTCACATTCTAGTTTTTCATTGTGTTTCTCTCTTTCAGCAAGTTGTTATGTCAAGGTATCTATAGTCATATTCTTTTATTCTAAACAGATTTTGAGTTTAGAGATTTCTTCGTAAAGGTCATCTTCATCTAAAGCATCCAAAAAATCATCATCTTCATAAGCCATCAGAAATCTATAGTCATTACTATTTTCATCTTCATCACTATTTGATAAACCATCGCTATCTTCATGAGTATAGTAGCTCTTTTTATTTACACTTTGTTTTATATTCCATTTTGCATATTCCTTCCCTTTACCATATTTATCTTTACGAGGACATTTGGTAGCATAATGAACAACTCTACTATAGGCAAAACATTTGAAAGGTAGTTTACCTCTAAACCTTCTAGAACCCCGTTGAAGCTTCTTGACAAAGTTTACTTCCTCTTCTTCTTCTGAAATATGTCCTAATTCATTGAGTTCTTCATTTCCTTTTGCTGAAGCTTTAAATGCGACTTCTCTCATATCTGATGGACCTCCTATCATCTCAAAGGCAGTTAAGATTCCGTGAAGCTGTGTCATAGTTATAGTCTGTAGATCCTTCTTTTCTTCTATGCTAGATACTTTTGATTCAAATTTAGCAGATAAGGATCTTAAAACTTTTTCAACTAAGGTAACTTCCTTTATCTCTTCACCCAGATTCTTCATGCAATTAACAACCTCGCCTATACGTAAGAAGTAACTAGCTATACTTTCATCATTGTGCATCTTGAGAGTTTCATACTGAATTCTGAGAATTTGCAGTTTAGCACGTTTTACTTTAGAGTCTCCTTCATAGCTTAGAATGATTTTGTCCCATATTTCTTTGGTTGATTTGAGCTGCATAACTTTGACAAACTCTGATTGTGGTAGACTTCGCAATAATGTATTGATAGCCTTGGAATTGGTTTCATATTGCTTTTTACCTACCATATCTATAGGAATTGCTGATGGAAATGTATATCCTCCTTCCACAATTTCCTAGACATCTATTCCAAGAGATTGAAGATAGGTTGTGGTTCTTACCTTCCAATAAACAAAATTTCTCCCATCAAAGATTGGCGGTCTGATGGATCCCCCACTTTCTTGATTACTCATGATGATGGATCTTCCTTCAAGCGATCAAGATTCTTCTCAAGGACCTGCTCTGATACCAATTGTTGGAAATAATACTGAGAGGGGGGTGGGGTGAATCAATATTATCAGATCAATAATTTAATTTTCAAAACTGATTTGTATATGCTACTTCAACTCAATGAACTAGTGTGTATACACAACTGTACTTAATGAAACTAGTGTATATGCAGAGATCTTTTGATTTACCCAAATTATCATGTATTGAACTTCAATCAGTATATCAGGAATTCATTAGACAGTGTAGTAAAAGTAGAATAAAGCATCACACTTAAGAAACACACATGAACACCAAGATATAAGATGGAAACCCAATGTGGGTGAAAACCACCTGCTGCTATCATCTCTATCTTCTTTTAATAATAAGAAAATTATGTCTACAATTTTTGTATTGGTGCAGTCTTATACTAGTATGCAGGCTTCTACCTCCAGAAGGCTACAACCTTCTCTCTTTCTCCAGCTTCTACTGGAAGGGAGCTACAACCCCCTAACTCTTGTACTACTTGATATGTTTGCTTAGTAAGTAGGCACTGACCTATAGAAGGCTACAACCTTCTCTTTTCTTCCAGGGACCACGTTTCATAAATTTTCAGCCTGGATCCATCAACGACATCATTCAATCATCAAATATATTTGTATCAACCAATCACCTTTTGAACCAACCATAGCCAAATCAATCATTCACTTGGACCACCCATCAATTTGATCATTCAGAATACCATCACCAGAATACAGTAACCAGAACCCAAACCAGAACCTAGAACTCTGCAACAGTAAAGTGAAATAATTGAAATATATTTTATAAGGTATACTCTACTTCCACGTGTCGAACCTATGTGTACACGCGCTTTGCTCAAAGCCAACCAACGTGTACATCTGCAAATATAGATTCAGAGTTCTGCAGCTATTCTAGGCTTTAGTTATACCCAAATCATATCATTTACAGAATAATATATGCGTCAGTATTCAGATCTAGAATATACATGAGCAAAAACACATAATGATAGTTCATTTTACGCCTTAAGTTCCTGATCCATCATTATATCTGATCTCTCATCATCAGCTAAGGTTCATCCTTGGTTTAGATCCAACAATGCACCATAACCCAATAACCTGCATACTAGATCTCACACTTCATTAGATATTCGATACTTGCACACATTGGCCTAATGATCTTCTTCTCCTTTTATAGTTTTATGCCTTTCTCAATACCATGGACCAAAACCACTTAGGACCAATACCTTGGACCAAATACCTAGGGTCAATACCTCAGACCAGATCCCTTGCACCAAATAATTCAGACCAAAATTTAGTTTTCCAAGGTATACATGCTTTTCCTTCTATGAAAGTGCATGTGTACATATACGTGACTTGTATACAGTGAACTTGCATGTATACACAACTTGGTCAATGGTGAACCTGCGTATACATCTCTTTCTTCATTCTGTGAAGACTGATCTGTAATTATTTTCTATTTACCTGCTATACTGTGATCTTTCATCTAAGTGGGTTGCCTTCTGAACTGATTCCTTGAAGTTGCCCTGCATTTCATCACATCTGTAAACACTATTGTTATGCATTCTATCACATCATATATCTCTTTTGTAGATTCATCTAGTTACCATATACAAGTGAGTTGTTCTGCTACAAGTGGGTTTCCATCATGTACAACACATACATCATAATGCCAACAAATAATTGGAAGAAAAAAGAGCAAAAGGGCTTTGTTACAGTTGTGATAACAAATACACTAAAGGTCATAAGTGTGCCGAGAAGAAATTATCTTACATAGATTGTGAAGAGGAGGAAGAAAAGGAACAAGAAGCATCAAAAGAAGAGGAGATACACTAGGAACAAACCTTAGAAAAGGAAGAAATGAATCCGACCATATCTTGTAATGCATTGGTTGGAATTACCACTCCTCAAGCTATCAAGATAGAAGGGCATATCGAGAAGAAAAATGTAATAGTGTTAACTGATTCAGGAAGTACCCATAATTTTATTCATTTTAAGATAGCCAAGGAATTGAATTTCTTCCCATATCCAGCACGAGAGTGTCAATTAATGGTTGCAAGTGGAGGAACCGTAAATTGCCTAGGAAAGTGCGATAATATCAAGATATCCATGGGAGAATATGTATTGAATAGCCCATTGCTTTCCATTCCAATGGGTGGTGCTGATGTTGTACTAGGAGTCCAATGGCTACAATCCTTGGGTATAATAGCTTGTAATTTTCAAGAAATTTTCATGAAATTCTCTTCAGAATGAAAGGAAGTTGAATTAAGGGGTATCGTAGGGAAACCAGGAAAGATAATTAGCTCTAACAGAATGAAAAAGCTTCTAAAGAAAGAACAACGATACATAATCACAATTATGTTCACTAGAGGTTCCCACATCGAAATCATCCATTTCTCCAGATCTCCAAAAAGTCTTAGACAATCATTCCAAGGTATTCGAGACTCCCAAAGGCCTCCCACCTATTCATGATCATGGTCATGCTATTAATTTGATTCCAGGAAGTGTTCCTCCAAACATCAAGCCTTACAAATATCCTTATGTCCAAAAGAGTGAAATTGAATGTATGGTTGCAAAAATGCTAGAGGCTGGTATAATTCAACCTAGTTAAAGTTCTTTCTCTAGTCTAATAGTATTGGTTCACAAGAAGGATGGATCATGGCACATGTGTCCAGTTATAGGGAACTCAACAAGCTCACTATTAAAGATAAATTTCCCATTCGTGTCATTGATGAATTATTGGATGAATTGCATGGATCAATTTACTTCACCAAGTTGGATATTCGTTCAGGATGTCATCAAATCAGAATGAAGACTAAAGACATTCCAAAACAAAATCTAGAACTCATGAGGGTCATTATGAATTTTTGGTCATGCCTTTTGGCCTTACTAATGCACCTTCTACATTGCAAGGTTTGATGAATTCCATTTTCAAACCCTTCCTTAGAAAATTTGTGTTAGTATTTTTCGATGATATACTAATATACAACAAGTCTTGGAAGGATCTTGTCCAACATGTTGACATGGTGCTCAAACTATTGGAGGAGAAAAAATTATATGCAAAAATTTCCAAATGTTTCTTTGGAGTACAAGAGGTGGAATATTTGGGTCATATTGTATCCCATGAAGGTGTTAAGGTAGACCCTAGCAAAATTAAAACCATTAAGGAATGGAAAATCCCCACATCCATAAAGCATCTACGAGGATTTCTCAGGTTGACAAGGTATTATTGCAAGTTTGTTAAGAATTATGGGAGAATAGTAGCACCTCTAACAACATTATTGAAGAAAGATGAATTTTCATGGACTCCAGAAGCAACAAAGGCCTTTGAACATCTTAAAGAGACAATGTGCCAAGCACTAGTCTTAGCTACACCGAACTTCACAAAAACCTTTATTGTGGAATGTGATGCCTTAGGAAATGGAATTGGTGTTGTTTTAATGCAAGAAGAAAGACCCATTGATTTTGAAAGTCATGTAATCAAAGGAAAGTATTTACACAAAGCTATTTATGAGAAGGGAATGTTGGCAATACTACATGCACTTAAGAAATGACGACCCTACCTAATGGGAAGACACTTCAAGGTAAAAGAAGATCATGATAGTCTTAAATATTTTTTAGAACAAATATTATCTTCAGAAGAGCAAGAAAAATGGGTCACAAAGTTGTTGGGTTATGACTTTGAAATCATCTACAAAAAAGGGAAGCAAAATGTTGTGGTAGATGCACTCTCAAGAAAGGATGAGGATGTGGAAGAATTTCTTTGTGCCATTTCTATTATCCAACGAGATTGGATAAACAAAGTAAGGGATGAATGGAAGAATGACGAGGAAGTGTGGGCACTCGTTCAAAAGATACAACAGGATCCCAGTACATCTGATACATTTAGCTAGAAAAATGATTTGTTATGGTACAAGGATTGATTATACCTATGTAAGAATTCCCAACTCAAACAAAAGATTCTTAGAGAATTTCACATCTCTCCTTTAGGAGGGCACTCAGGATTTCTAAAAACCTACCACAGGGTTAAGAAGGTTTTTTTTTGGAATGGCCTTAAATGAGATATTCAAAATTTTGTGGCGGAATGTTTGGTTTTCCAACAAAATAAATTTGAAACAATTAAGACCCCAAGACTATTACAACCTTTATCCATTCCAAGCCAACGTTGGGAGGAGGTTTCAATGGATTTTATCATAGGTTTAACCAAGTTCGAAGGAAAGAGTGTTATCATGGTGGTATTGATAGACTTACCAAGTATGCACACTTTTGTGCATTATCTCATCCATTTAAAGCGAATACAATTTCTACTGCATTTATGGAAACAATTCAAAAGCTACATGGAAACCCAAAGATTATTGTAAGTGACAGAGATCCCATTTTCACTGGAAATTTTTGGACATAATTATTTCTTGTCTTGGTACTCAGTTAGCTCATAGCTCATCTTATCATCCTCAATCTGATGGGCAAACTGAGATAGTAAACAAATGTTTGGAAGGATATCTTCGTTGCTTTGTCTCTGATAAATAGACACAATGGGTCAAATGGTTGCCTTTGGCTGAATGGTGGTATAGCACTTCCTTCCATACTGCAACAAAAATGACTCCATTTATGGCACTTTATGGGTATGATCCACCATCCATCACATCATATTTAAGAGAAAAATCTAAGGTTCAAGCAGTGGAAGATCACATCGATCATCAGAAACAAGTTCTCCAACTCTTAAAGGATAACCTCACATTGGCGCATAATAGAATTAAACAGTAGGCAGATCAACATTGTAGTGAAAGAAGTTTTGGTGTAGGTGATTAGGTATTCCTATGGCTACAATGATATAAGCAAATGTCCCTCAAGCAAGCTAAGAAGGATAATAAATTATCACCAAAGTATTATGGTCCGTACGAGGTGTTGCAAAATATTGGTACTATGGCATACAAATTGGAGCTTCCTGCAACTTCCCGAGTGCACCTAGTTTTCCATGTTTCATGATTAAAGAAGGTTATAGGTGACAAGCTTCTAGTTCAAACAATATTTCTAGAACTTGATGAGGAAGGAAAAATCATATTGAAACCTTAAGTAGTCAAAGAAACAAGAACTTGACAGCTACGAAATTGATCAATTTCAAAGTATCTCATTAAGTGGAAGAACTTACCCTTTGAAGATTCCACATGGGAGGATGAGAATTTTATACAGAAGCATCCAAAACTACTCAAGCATTGAGGACAACACGTTTTTGAAGGAGAGGGGCATGTTAGGTCCCTATAATACTAGTGATTCCCCCATTACTATTGTCATTCTATCCCTTATTGTTATTGTTGTGCCCCTATTGTCCCCATATTGTTATTATTGTGCCCCATAGAATACCGCTATTGTCATTTTTGTGCCTTTACATTATTATTGTTAGGTAAACTTGGTTACATTGTGACCCCTTAGACTTATATATATAGAAAGGAGGTTTTGTCATTTGAATCATCCAAGAATTGTTCATTTGTGTAATGTAAAGGAGGTTTCCCCCTCAAAGAGGTTAAACTCAAAGGAATTTATCTTTCTTTTCTATATTTTTGTGAGCTGGTTTCATAACATGAAAGGCATCCCAATTATTAATGGAACCCGATGGTAATAAAAAGTAACTTGGGAAAAAACGTGACCAGAGAGCTCTGCAACTGCAAGCCTCGGATCCTCCACGAGATACGCCTTTGCGGGCTTTGAAGCTTGCGATTCTCCCAGCTCTCTACGGCTTCCCCTCCCTGCGAGCCTGCCTGTATCAGTCTTGAATCAGATCTGAGATTGTCAGTTGACTTTCTGGCTAAGGTTTAGCCATTGTTGCGTGGCTGCCCCTGTGGCGGACGGCACCAGGCTAGACCATATGGAGACATAGGGCCAACATCCACCTTCTGATCCTGTCGTTGATGCTTTTAATCAGCTCCTGGCCGGCTTGCCTCCAAAAAAAAGAAGTGATGCCTCAAAATTCATTAAGAAACTCGATGAAATTCTTGAGATCTCTTTGCCTCCAGAGACCCCCATGAAAGTAGCTTTGTCCCTGGCGGATCGTGGACTTATTGGCCAATTCACGGGACTTTGGCCCTCTCCGAAAACTACTGAGAAATGGGTTAACAGGAATTGGGTGCCTCTGATCAATCAAAGTGTTACCTCGTACTTTCTGGGGCAAGGGTATTTTCTTTTCGAATTTACCTCCAAAGAAGACAAAGATCTGATCTTTCGAAATGGGCCTTATTTCATGGGTCCTCAGGGACTCTACCTGAACAAATGGACTTCGGATTTTGACCCGGCAGTCGATGTTCCCAAGGTTGTTCCGGTGTGGGTTCGTCTCCCAAATCTGCCAGTTCACTGTTGGAACTTGGACTCCTTGATACACATTGGTAACTCCCTCGGGAAATTCATAGATCGGGCAAGCAACAAGGATCGGTACGATTGTGCCAAGATTTGTGTAGAGGTAGATCTAGAGGTGGGTCTACCAGAGGTAATCAAAATCAAAGTCAGCAGCTGGTCCCATGTGCAGATCCTGGATTATGAACAACTGACATTCAAATGTAGGAAATGCCACATTTATGGGCATTTTTCCAGAAATTGTCCGACCAATGCAGAGCTAGAGAAAGGGAATGACGAGGGCTAGAATCAAGTCAAGCGAGCAAGAGCCAACCACAAGGGGCAGAAATAGGGTTGTCCCTCCGGCAAAGGCAATATCCAGGCTAATGCCCAGAGGCACCCTACCAAAAAGGCGCAGGAAAACAAATTTGACCCAGTAAGCCAGCCGACAGAAGGTATACCAGAGGTAGAAACCCAAAAACCAGTCTCTTTAAGTAAAGGCACTCTTCCAGCTTCCCCCAAAGAAGTTGAAAACCCCAAAGGCGTGGCCCTAAAGGATGAGGAAGAAGAGCAGGAAACCGATGAGTTAGAAGAAGGAGAAATAGGAGAGTCCCAAACCTCGATAAGAAGATCTACAAGAGGTCGTAAAAAAGACAAAGAAAAAAGAGAGCAGCAGACCTACAAAGACAAGTTACAGGGAAGCCAACCAACTCTGGAAAAACTGCTAGACTCAAAGCCCAAGATGGTGAAAAATCAGCCCCAAGGCTCCAAGGGAGCCCACTAGAAACATAAATAATGAAGGTCATCTCCTAGAATTGTAGAGGTATGGGGAGCAAAGTCAAGGAAGAAGCCATAATAAATCTAATAAGAACAGAAGCTCCAGACATACTTGTCATCCAGGAGACCAAGCTGGAAGACAAAGTCTTCCTGCAAGCAAGCAAAAATCTGTGGCCCAAAAGTGAAGCAAGAGCAATCTCAGCTAGGGGTGCCTTGGGAGGGATTGGTACACTATGGAACTCCAATAAATATGCACTCATCTTTGAAGTGAGCAACACTCATTGGTTGTTGCTAAAAATGCAGAATCTTGACACAAAGGAAACCTTTAGCCTCTTCAATGTATATTCTCCAGTTAATATCTGAGAGAAAAAGGACTGCTAGGACACTATAAGACGACAGGCAGAATTGACAAATCTAGAAAATACAATCATTGCTGGAGACCTCAATCTCACTCTTCACTCGACTAAAAAAGGGGAGGAAGTGTAGTCCGAGATCCGGCAAGAGAATGGGCGGAGGATCTTTTGCAAGATTGGGACTTGCTCGACATCAAGCCCTCATCCGGTAAGTTCTCTTGGTCTAACAAAAGAGTAGGTCCTGGTCACATTGCTGCCAGGCTAGATAGATTTTTCATTCAAAGCTATTTCCTATTACTTGGTCTAGAACCCAGAATGCACATTCTTGCTAGCAGCGTCTCGGATCATAAGCCTGCAAAGCTAGAGCTTCTTGCCCATCTAGATCTGGGCCCTATCCCCTTTCGATTTAGTCCTCTTTGGGTAAAGGAGCCTCTTTTCATGCAAACAGTCAAAGAATGTTGGAGCCAGCCTGTCAAAAGTTCACCCTTCTTCATTTGGGAGGAAAAGCTCAGAAGGGTTAAAAGAGTTCTGAAACGCTAGGCCAAAAACCTGTCCAATCCTGCAACAGAAAGGGAAGCCATCAAAGTCACTCTTGCCTCTCATCAAATACCATGGAGAGTGTCACAATCACAGAGGAGATGATAGATCAAGAAACTCAACTGCAACAAAGATATCATAAGGCCTGCTTATCTGAACAAGAATATTGGAGATTAAAATCTCGAAACCTTTGGCTTAAAGCAAGGGACAGGAACACGGGTTTCTTTCATAAGCAAGTCCAGGCCAGGAAATGCTTTAACACTATCTCTAAGATCAAGGAAGATAAAGACAAGCAAAAGGAATTCGCAGACATTAAGAAAGCAACCTTCTCTCATTTCCAAAATTTGTATAGTGATGAGCAGGAGCCGATCCAACACCAAGAGCTGTTAGACATCATCCCTCAAGTAATCTCTCCTTGTATGAACAAGATTCTAGAGGCCAAAATCACTAAAGAGGAAGTTAAAAAGGCCCTCTTTGACATGGATCCAGATAAGGCCCCGGGGCCAGATGGCTTCTCCGCTAGGTTTCTTCAAGTCTGTTGGTCGATTATTGAAAAGGACCTACTCAAAATGATTCAAAAGTCTCAAAATACTCAGAAAATATAAGGTAGCACAAACTCCGCTTTCTTAGCTCTCATACCAAAGGAAAAAGGTGCCAACAACTTTAGCAGATTCCGCCCGATCTCATTATGCAACACTGGGTACAAATTAATCACCAAGGTCATTGCAAATAGACTAAAGCCTATCCTACCTAGAATTATTCCGAGAAATCAAGGAGGCTTCATCTAGGGAAGGTAGATCGTGGACAACTTCACTCTCATTCAAGAGGAAATACATTCAAGTCTTCTCTGAAAGGAACAAGGTACGGTGATCAAACTCGATTTAGCAAATGCCTTTGATCGATTAAATCATAGATTTCTTTTAAAAGTCACGTGCAAATTTGATTTTGGAGCAAATTTCATAAAATGGATCTGGGCATGCATCTCAGAGCCATGGATTGTCCCTCTTGTAAATGGAAGAGCCAATGAATTTTTTAAAGCCTCGAGAGGACTTAGGCAGGGATGCCCCCTTTCCCCTCTGCTTTTTGTCATCCAAGCCTCTGTCTTCAGCTTTCTATTAGACAAAAAGATGCAAGATCAAGAAATCAAAGGTTTGTGTATTGCCAGAGGGGTCAAAAGCATAAACCATGCCTTATTTGTGGATGACACCTTGCTGTTAGGTAGCGCCACCCTCTCCTTTTCCTCTAAGTTTAAAGATGCTCTGGATGACTTCAGTGAGGCCTCAGGCAGTGCTCTTAACAAGAATAAATGTCACATCTTTAGCTGGAACACCTCGATCAGGATTCTCTCTGCCATATCTAGATGCTTGGGCTTTGCAACCTCTTCCTCCTGGACCTCATTTAAATATTTGGGTCTCCCTGTTTTTCATAAGAGACTTACAATCAAAGACTAGTAACCCCATCTCGAAAAATTCAAGTCTAGGATCCAAACCTGGGGCTACTGCTGGCTCAACATTGTTGGCAAGTCTCTCCTTATAAAATCTGTGCTCTCCAGCATCCCATTATTCCAATTTTCTAGACTTCTCGCCTCGGTAACAATTGTTAACAAAATGGATGAGTTCATGCGCAGGTTTTTTTGGAATGGTGGAAAACATAATGAAAAGAAAATTCCTCTCATCAGCTGGGAAACTATTTCCAAGCTGCTGTGGGAAGGTGGATTAAATTTCAAAAATATATGTCAGCAGAATGTGGTTATGGCAGAAAAGAACATTTGGAGGATCATTGCGCCCAAACCTGGATGGGCCCAGCTGGCTCTATGGAAAAAATATTTCAGAGGACCTCATTTAAGCTGTCTAGAGAATGTGATCCAATCGCAGAACTCGCCTTTTCTCAAGCTGTATGCAAAAGTAGGCCCTTTAATCAAAACGCACTCCTTCTGGATCCCTGGAAATGGCAGAAAGATTAACATCTGTACTGACAGAATAATGAATATGGATTCAATTGAAGACATAACTCCCATCAGAGAACTGCACTCCTAGATGGACAAAGAAGGGTTGTGCACACTATGGGATATGTCTCTATGGTGCGAATCGGTTTGGGCAGGTTGGAAGCACGTTGAAGTGCCAGACCATCTGCGCAGTAAATGGTCCATGCTGCTAGAACACCTTCATGGCCTGGCACCCATGCAAATGATGAAAAGGGATTTGAAAGGCTGGGGATCAACTGACAGGGGTTACACTGTTGCCATGGGCTACATTAAGCTAAATGAGAGACCTCACATTTCCCCTGATCCAGCACCTTGGCAAGGGGTCTGGCGCATTCCCTCATGGCCCAAGATCAATTTATTTTCTTGGCAACTCTGTCATGGACGAATTCTAACATTTGACATCTTGCAAAGGAAAGGATTTCATGGGCCATCCATATGATTGTTGTGCAAAGAAAATTCTGAAACAACTGCTCATTTAATTCTTGAATGCAAGTTCTCCAGGAAAATCTGGCTCTCCTTCATTCAGAATCTAAACCCCAATTTCTTGATGCCTTGTTCCACTGTGGAGCTGTTCTCCAATTGGGCAGTCAGATACTCAAGTCCACCTCCTAAAAACCAGGTAATAAAACAGCATGGGCCATTCTTCCAAAGATTATTTGTTGGCAGATTTGGCTTGAACGCAATAGAAGAATTTTCAGAAACACCAATCAGAACAGCAAGGCTCTAGAAATCAAAATTAAATGCAAAATAAAGGAATTCTTAACTGATATTAAAGACGATACTAATCTCAACCAACAGGGTATCACTTGGGGTTCCCTCCTCAACTTGCAATTTCATCCAGCAGTCAGAATCACCCTCCCTATTAAAAACTGGCAAATAAGAAAATCTGAAGATGACTTTCAAGATTGGCTCAAATCGCACTCAAGGCACTCTCTCTTCTTTGATGGGGCAGCAAAGGGAAATCCAGGCAAAGCTGGTGTAGGAGGTGTTATTGTAAATCCATATGGGGAAAATCCATTCCTTCGGATGGGGGCTTGGACATACAACCAACATTCAAGCTGAGGCTCTGGCCCTCTTTCAAGGCCTCAAGTCCCTCAATGATTTAAATATTGAAGAAGCTAATGTAATCGGTGATTCCCAAATTATTATAAATGCAATGATATCTAATTCCCCAGTGTTGGACCTCAAGCTAGCAAGACTGATATCTAGAATCAAGGGCCTTGGAAAAGGCTTCCAGAAGCTAAACTACTTCCATGTGCTGAGAGCCCTTAATAAAGAGGCGGACAATGAGGCCAATAAAGTTGCTCTCCTCTCAACAAGGATCAAGCAGAAAGACGAAGAAGAATCATGGGACCCCATCCCTTAATCTGATTGCTGCCATGTTTTACTGTTTGCTCTTAAAGAAATTTGTTTATATCTCCAAGTGGGGGAAAATTTCAGAAATCGAAAATATAGAACCTATATCAAAGAAGAAGTCTACAAGTTTTAGAGGCATACTCACTCACAGAAGTGAGCTACACCAGGAAACAAAAGTCCTCTATGTAATCAGTTTTTTGGCATTTAGGCCAAGAGGAATATAAATACCCCATATCCGTTTCTATCAAAAAATAAAAATAAAAAGTATCATGAATGTGCTGATTCTTGTAAGGTATAAGGGAATAATATTACAACTGCATTTTCTTCCACTACTTCGTTTAGGTTTATGGACAACATAAAATTGTTTATGTGTTCTTAGGCTGGTAAGCCATCATCAAGATTGAACTTTGGTAACCACTTTTCTAGATGGGCTGGCAATGGATATAAGGGTCCTGTCATCCATACAACTCCTAGATTTTTCCATGGCCTTTGTGGGTTTTGAGCCATCATAGGTATTTGTGTAGATGAAGATTTTCCTCTATTTGAAGGTGATTAGGTAGAGGAGGCTTGTGCTCCAGTACCAGTGTAAACCATGATCTTGAGTTGTGAGGTGGATGGTTGATTTTGTGATGAAGTGGATGGAATGAATGAGGATGTTTGAAGTGATGATAAGAGAACCTCACTATGGGATTCATATTGTATATTCTTAGCTCTCTTATGGTTTGGTAGAGGGAATTAAAATGGGGGTATCCTAAAATTTTCACTTTGTGCTCTAGTTAACCTTTGAGATGAGGGGAATTGAGAAGAAACACTAGCTTGGGATAACTCAAATTCTTCTTGAGATATTGAAATACCCTATAGCTTATGGATCAAAGACTGGACTTCAGGGGTTTCTATAGAAGAATATTGATTTGACTTCTTTGAAATTACAGTAGTGGTTTCTAAAGGGTTCTTTACAACTTCTCGCTTAGGATCTAGAGATTTGGAATAAGATCGAGAAGTTGGAGGAGATGGTGAGGGAGTTTTACTCTTAGAATGGCCTATTGATTTGAATTTACTTGCCATTCATAGTTAGGCCTTCCTTCTAGTGCAAAAATATTGAAGCCTTCAAAATTGTTGCTACAACATGGGGGAAAACCACCCAGTCTGGACCTTGGTTAGCAACTCCATTTCTTTTTTGTGTAGTGGCTCTGACTGGGGATAATGGGACCAGTTTCCCAGAAAAGATTTGATAGTGTTGGTGGGGTGATATATGATGTAATGGGAGGATGGCTTAGCTAAGCTTAATCTAATATAACTAATAACACATGCATATATCCTAGTTTAACACTATTTAGCTATAAATATACCTAGGAATTAAGTACAATATGTGATCTACAATGATGTCCTACATCAATTGGTAATAAATATCATTCAACTGCAATAAGAAGTGAAATCGTTTAACAGTAATAATTTTCGATAAATAGTTAGCCAAAACGATTGTGAAAGATATATTGCATATAAAATTGTTCATGTATTCAGAATAAAGTCAAAGCCAACATCATACAAAAGTGCAATAATGCTAAACTGTAATTCATACTGCACACATAAAACAACTTAAAGAAAAAGTATTATCTGATACATAAATAAAACAAGATCATAAGATAAAAGTACCATATATGATGAGTCTTGCTCATGTGTCTTAGCAATATTAATCCAATCTCAATCAATCCAACACATTTTAAGAGTACAAAAGTGCATTTCAGTAGAGCATGCTAGATATTTGAAAGAAAATAGATCATGTTCCATTCATTCCATCAGAACCTCCTCAAAAGTACAGAAGTTCAATGTTTCGAAGAATGTTTCTGATAAAATTTCTGGACCCCTCTCTAAATGCATGAGATGGGTTTAAATACTAAACTATAGGTGCTAAAATAGATTATTACAAAAGTAACTGAGAAGGTTTAAACTACCATCCTCAGATCATGTGAAAATAAAACTAAAATAAAAATAAACTCAGTGACTAACTCCTTTGCATTTGATCTTTGAGATTGCAAATATCTGTCATAGGCTTGAGCTGCATTGGTTGGCCGATCGCAGATTTTAACTGCCTAGCAAATATAGCGTTTGTTAGTGCTGACAAAAATTTTTGTGTGGAGGTTGTTAAACATCTGAAGGTCATCCACTGGTTGTATGGTTTTACCAAGAACTACCAACACACTTCCCAGTTTAGCTTGCTCATCTGTCTGATTACCTCCTTTTCCTTCACTACCTGCCTCCACTACTGCTCTAACTCTTTGACATTTGGAAGAAATTCTGGTATGCATTTTATAACCAGGTTGGCCCCATTTAGATTTTTGTTGATGGCTTCTATTATGTTGTTTTTTGATACTATTGTTATCGTTGTTACCCTTTCCGCTTGCTTGAGACGAGAATCCAATCTGTGAACAATATGTCTTTATGTGATTCCTACAACTTTAGCAGATCAACCTTTCTCCCATATTTTGATTCTTGCCAAGTGATAAAGTCAGAAATATTTTATGGATTTCATCATACTCAAGTCTCATGTTGATAACTTGGCTTGTTAGCTTATGAATGATCTCACACTAAGGACTTATTTATGATATTTTTTGGCAAAGAACTTCCTTCTGCTACATTAGTTGGGAGTTAAGACTAAGTTCTTCCTTTATGAACTCATCGATTTGCGGATTGTCTTTATACTTATATGTCATAGTGTGTATCCATGGATCTCTTTCTTCTAGGCTGGCCTAATGTTGTATTCGCAAATGTTCAAACTCCTGCTGGATTTGGGCTACTTATAATTATGCTTGTTGATTGGATTTCTCCTGAGCTAATTGTTGTTCTAACAACATGATTCTTTGTTCCTTTTCTTTAAGCATCATTTGGACCTTTGTCACTTTGTCAATAGTTTCCGTAGAATAGGCTCCTACGAATTACGATAATTTTGAGAGGTTTTCATATGGGTCCATGGGCGAGTCCTTCCATAGAATGTCCATTGGTTCATTGTTAGGAGTCATAATAGTTGCAGCATCTAACTTTCTTTTCTTCCTCTATCTCTTGAAGACAAATTTGTGTATAGGAATATAAAATACATCTAGTGGAGGAATTTCCTCAATTCTCAAAATAATTTATGAAGTGGGGGTGGCAAGGATGAGCTTGACATCCTGAGTGCCTATAGTTTTTTCTACTGTTGTTTCTTGATTTGAATTTTGTTGTGTTTGCTTAGGAGTATGTATCTCAGATGTTTGTTCATCTATGTGAAGCTTCTTGTTGAAATGTTCCCATTCATTTTCCAAATAAATAGCTATGGTTTTTGCTGATTGAGTGGATGTAGAGTGAACTTTGCTTGTTTCTTTATCATGGTTTGCTTGATTGTTTCCTTTGTAGTTCCAACTGTGTCCCTTTCAGACTCTTTATTGTTATTGCCTCCCCCATTTTTGGACTAGTGATCTAAGTGCTCTGACTCAGGAGTAGATCTCTCTTGGGTTTCTTCTTTGAAATTATCTTTGGAGTTGTCCTCAAATCTTACACTGGGAGTTGGCTCCCTTATTGGTTCAATCTGCAGTAGGTCCAATGGGACCTTCAATAATCTCCTCTTTTGTATACATGGAAAGATTTAACATCATTTGGGGTAAAAATTAGTGATGCCATGTGCGTCACTTCTGAAAATGTTTCTTTTTGTAGGAAGAGGTCATCGAATTCATCCTCCTCATGGGTGAATGGTTTTACTTTCACCATAGTGGTGAAGTCCTTAGCAGTGCCATTTGGGTCATACTGCATTCCTGAGATTTTAGCTAATTTTAGAGATTTCATGATCTCTGCTTCCTTGCATGCATGTCCAAAATCATGTAGTGCAAACACACCACATTGCAACGGAAATGTAGGCCAAATGGCCTTCTTCTGCTCTTTCAATCCTCTGCTTGCCATTTGGTAGGCTATCTCCCTGGCCATTAATTTGTTAGGGACATAGTATGGGAGAACATTCGGTGAAGTAATGCTCCCAAATAATCATTTCCTCTCCAAACCATCTGGCCACACGCAAGATATCCACTTCAGCCTCTTTTGAAAAACCTAGGGGCGACTGTGTTGTAGACTTGTTTATGGATGCATAGCATAACTCCTTGACAGATCTTATAAAAATGGGGGTGAAAGTGAGACTCCCAAAAAATCTTATGCTACACATGGATAGGAAATCGGTCTTTCATAGTCCACTTCCATCCCATAATGGGAAATTTGGAATTAAAACAGATTGCGTCCATTACAAAAGCACTGATGAAAAACGGGGGATAACCCATTAAAGAGGGGCTTCTATTTCTCCTATATTCCATAATGGATTTTGCCAAATTATCAGAAAAAATTTGAGCTGAATTCATTATTTTGCGTTCAAAGCTGCATTTATTAATGGAAGCTATTCTGGGGAAATTTTGGTGCTAACAGGTTTACTGAACAATCTATATAGCATGGCTACTGCGAAATCGTAGAATACATACCCGTCTTATACCATTTAAGCTTACCTTCGCTTATTGTCCACGCCTGCATGATGTCTGCCGGGTCTTCATTCTCCTTAGAAAATTGCTCGAGGAACGATTTGTTGTAGAGATTCTGTGGCTTTGGTAAATGGTACATTAGTCGTAGGTCGTTTGCTAAAAAATATCCCATAACCTATTGCCTATGATTCTTGAATTCTCTGTTCGGGATGTCCACCACATCAATTATCCACTTGACCATATCCATGTATGGGATTATCTTCGGTCTTGCGCCTATGTGGTGTGTTATCACTCGTCCGGATCTCCAAGGTCAAGGAAGAGTCCAGTTGAGGTAGCCACAAACCAATCTTTTGACTTGGTAGTTATCCCTACCAAGTGGGAGAGGGATCTCTCCAAAGGATCATAGCCAAGAGGGCTAGATGGATTAGGGTTTTAAGCTAGGTATAGTAGCTGAGGGTTTTGATTTGATTTTGATTGGGGTAGTCACTGGATGAGTGAATTAGGTCAGAGAGTGAACTAGGTCAAGGCAAAATAAAATCAGAATTGGAGACAGCTGATGGGGCAAGGTAGGTAAGTACTTTAACACTTTGTAGTATAATGATGAAATGGTTTAGACTGATGAGTTACTAAAAAGAGCATGGAAATCATGAATTCTTTTTAAACTAAAGAAATGAAACAAATTATGATGATTTTCCCAAAACAGAGCATAGAAGATGAATTTTGCTTATCACAACTTGAAAAACAAACATATTTAGAAGTGAAATGGATCAAGGAAAATAAAAAACATTCACGCACATGTAACTAAATAAGAAACAATGTCAAATTACCATGCCAAAATAATCCCACCAAAATCGCTGCAACTCATCCAATATATTCCATGCCAAAGTCTGAAACACTAGTACAACATCCAATAGAGTCCAACATTTTCCAAGAGTGAAGAAAGGGAAGATATAGAAATCAAAACAAACTCCTCCCAACCTCAAGGGTTGAATCCATGAGAAGAGGAGCAAATGCACCAAAATATAAAATGATAGCTAGAGTGTAGGGTGGTCAAAGTGACTCATCCCTAATTACATTGCAATTGATTCATTTGACTCGATGAAGACTATTAACCTAATGTATTTACTTGAGGTAATAGTAAAAGACCATAATTACATCATTCATATCAATTAAATAAGTAAAATATTAATTTCCCATAGGTAAAAATCAAATTTGGAGAAGAACAGTGAAAAATTAGGCCAACTGTCAAGTGCGCAATGCTTGTATCAAATGTGCAATGCCTGTGTCAAATGCGCAATGCCATCTTCAGACCCACTTTTCCCTAGCTTCCTAGTGTCCAAATTTACTCTAGGATAGCTCATTGGAAATTTTATCTAGTTTAGTTTCCAAATATGCCCTTATTTTTCAAAATGGGCTTGATTTCACCCTCCAAAACTCCATTCTCCCAACATTGGTCAAGTGCGCAACGCCTGACTAAAAAAGAGGGAAGAAAAATGATTTTTTGATAGTTTTTTGCCCTTTTCACCTACTAGTTTTGCATTCCAGAGCTACAAAGATGGTTTTCCTAGATGTCTTCGTCCTTCTACATCCATTGGTGGCTTCCATTCCTCCAAAAAGTGTCTCAAAAAAGTGTGCAATACCCTAGGCATTGCATGTTTGACTATGCAGATGATATTTAAATTGCCTAAAAAAAACAGAAAACATATATTTGTCAAAATATGCTAAGGGACTTAAAAATTGGTGAAGGATTTAAGGTTTGGTGTATCTAGGCTTGGAGTGAAGCCTCTGTAAGTATGTCAAGTTTTTCCTTCTCCTTTGGTGAGTTAGGGCTTCAATTCTTTTCTTTGCAGCTTTGAGTTTTTCCCTGGCAATCCTTTCTCTGTTGGCATAGTGTTTTTCCATCTTCTTATGAATTTCATTTTGTTGGTTAGCTTTATCTAGGAGTTTATCTAGATTCTGACCAAACTTATCAAGCCAATGCTCCCAGTTTTCATTAACCAAGATGGAAACTTGCTCATTCCGTGTGAGCTCACTAGCAAGCTTAGGCTCCTTTTGTTTCTGTAGTTCTAGAGATCTTTTCAGCCCTCTAGGTCTAGGTCTTTTTCTAGTTTCTTTCTCTTCTTTAGATTCACCATACCTGTCATAGGCATCTTATAGCAATGCATTGGCTTTCATTTCTTCCCTCTCTACCTTTATGAGCTTAATTTCCATGACCTCATGGTTGGCCTCAAGCTGCTTATTTTCCTGTTCATAATATGAGATGATGTATTTTTCCCTTTGTAGGTTGATCTGGAGCTCCCTAATGAGTGCATACTTTTCTTTGATGGCAATGCTTGTACTCTCACTATCATCATGCTCACCTACATCAACCAAGTCAAAATCATGCTCTGTCTCATGGAGGTCTTCCTCCTCATATTGAATATTTGTCCCTGTCATCTTTTCCTTGCCCTTTTGTACTTACTTTGTTCATGAAGAAGGCAAGGCCCCTCCCATAATTTTTGGGGAAAACACCTTCCTATGGCCTCTCTGATAAATTTGCGTAAAAATTCCCAAATCAGCCTCATTGGGCTTGATGACCTCAACCTGTCCAATCTACTCCAGCTCTCTGATTTCATCTCTGTTAGGTGAATGGATATGCTCATGAAATGGCGATGATGGAGGTGATGGTGAGGGTGACTGATCAGATGAGGATGAATGATCTATGGGCTGAGATGGAGGAATGGAGGTGGACGGGTGAGATGATGAGGAGATACTTTGAACATTCTAAGTAGATGAATCAGTAAATATGGGATTGGCTATGAAGGTACTCGATGCAATGTTGAGCTCTTTGAGATGATGAAGGACTATGATTTTAATGAGGGAATGATGAAAGAGACTATTCATTTGATCTTTATACTCTCTTTTTTGGGCAATGTAGGCCATCTTATCAATGCTCCAGAAGAGATAATAATGTATATTGAGCATCTTAACCCTTGTGAAATGCATGAGTAGCCGAATATGATAGGTATACAGTTTGGAAAATCTCCCTTCATAAGTAAAGTATCTCATGATGATTTTCATCATGGGAACATATCTATCCAGGAGGTAAGAGAAACAAAACAACCTCTTTCTATCATTTCTGTATCTAGGTTTATCATAGGGCTCATAATAATGTCTCTCCAAATCACCTTGTTTAAACCATTTCTCCCCAACATTTGGGATTCCAGTGGAAGCTGATATAATGATGATATAATGGTTGTAGATAAAGTAAAAGTGACACCTGCTAAAGTGACTTGGATGTCTTGGTGTTTAGATATGAAGAGCCTAGTCAACATAGGATGGTGTTGGACTACCTGAACTTGCTCACAGAAATCATAACAACCTAGATATTTGAAGGATGTCATAGTTATAGGAGATGCCAAGAGTTCCCTGAGATTTGTGGGCTCAAATATGAGTAGCTTGCCTCCTTTGTGTGATTTCTTGATCTCTGTTTCTTCTTCCTCACTGTATGGTTTATATTCCTCTTTTGACATAGTGTTGTAATATGAACCCTAGGGAGGTATAAGGTAATTGGAATGTGGTTTTTTGGGAATAGGAAAAGGGGAAAGGGAAATATGAAAGAGATGGGTGAAGGGATGTATGTAATGGAGGAGGATATGGGGTATATGATAGATTTTTGGGATGGGGGAAATTATTTGCAATGTAGGGGTTTGGGAGCCTAGGTGATTGTGGCACCTAGGACTTAGGGTTTAGATACAAAGGTTTTAGAGAGTATTTGGGATAAAAGGGTTTAGGGAAAAGGGAAGTGTAGGGGGTATATGAGAGTGTAGGGGAGTTAATATTTAGGAATTGAGGGTGAAAGTGTAGTTTTTAGGGAGATACTGGGGTTTATATGTGAGAATAGAACCAAACCTTCAACAAACCTTCAAAACACTTTGGGAATGATTCTATGTGGGGAAAACATGTGCTTTGCAATGGTTACTTACTTGTAAGAGGTCGAATGCACTTTGGTGGAGTTTAGGAGGCGATTTTAGCTTTCCTGGACAAACACAAAGTGCATATGGGGAGTGCATAGCGCCTTTGGCAAGAGCGTAGTGCACTAAGGGAACACACAACACCAGTTAAACGTGGAACACCGGAAGAGAATGTGCAACACTTGCTATGTTTTGCTAATTTTTGCGCAAAATTGTGAAAAAAAAGTCTGTTGGTGTTTGCTCAAGGAATGAAAAGAGGGAAATGGAGTTGATTTAGATGATAGGAGGACCTTTATACTCAAATGAATTCGATCCTTTAGTTTCAACACCCACTTTCTAATGTTTCATTTCTCCTTTTGAAGTGCTTGGTAATTTCCCTTTACTGTCTAATTTTCTTTTCGCAAGTTAGTGATGCATGGAGTTTTGGCATTCTTCACATTTGAATTGGATTTGATGAAATTGGCACATAGTTCTTTGAGTTGACAACTTTAGGGATACTAACTTATTACATATAATGAACATAAAATTACATAAATTAGAAAAAATATTACATCTATTTTTTGAAATAAAATTACACTCTGAAATAAGAACTAATACTTGGAATTAAAATTGGAACTTTGGAAAACATAGTCACATGTTTACCAATCCTGTTCAAATGACAAAAGGATATTATTTTTCTCACTCTTATACTTTTTTTCTGGCTTTATGTAGTGAAATGGAGTATTATTGAAGCTTGAAAGAATGGAACCTAGTGGCCTAATGGGACCTTGAATGAGCAGACTGCAAGTGGACTTGTATGACCCAAAACATGATGAAATGAGTCTTTATGGTCAATGTATGCTGAGTAGGACACATAAAGGTGGGAAAACAAAATATTATTTTTGAGAGAAAGAGTAGGGCTTTCGGCAGTAGGGCTACCATCATTGAGTAAATTTTTAAATGAGACCTAGGTGGAATGACAAAAATTTCAGAATGGGACCTTAATATGAGATAAAAGAGGAGTTTTGATCACTGATGGTAGTATGCAAATACTGACACTAACACCGACCTTATTAGGGATGGAAGCTCCTTAGAGGTGTCAAGAACACCATAGAGCAAGTGCCTAACCATGTGGGCCAATACGGTCAAAAATGTATACTAAAATGCATGAATTAATTATGACAACTCAAATGACACAAACTGACTCAAAAATGACTTACTTAACTGATGACTAAACATTGAAAATGGTAGAAAATTAGTGAAGCTCCAAGGCCTTCACATCGGGATCTGAACTCCAGTGACTCTCTACTTCACACTTGTAGAGAATTAAACTATTATGTACAAAGAAACCGAGACAATTCAGAAAAGATAGTGCCTAAGGAGCCTACCATTGACTGGTCCTCCTAAGAATGGTTCTCCATTCATCTCATCCAACAAGAAAGAATTTTGTCCTCTGAAAGCCGAAATATGATAAGGGCCTTTCCACATATTTTCGAATTTACCATGTTTACCCTTGTCTTCGTTTAGGGAATCCCAACGAAGCACCACATATCCAATTTTGAAATCATCCTCCTTTGTTTTCCAGTCATAGATTCTTTTTATCCTCTCACGAAGCTTAGAGGTGTTCTGAAATACCTCATCCCGTGTCTGCTGTAGGTGAATCATTTGATTGATCCAGCACTGAATATCATGCTCTTCACTTCCCGCTTCTTGTAACAATTTCATGATCGGGACAACTAATGATGAAGGGAAAACATTATCTACTCCATACACAATTTGAAAAGGATAAAGTCCAATAGATTTGTAACTACTCACCCGATCTGCCCATAATGCATTAATCAATTTTTTGTGCAAATTATTTTTGTTGGCCTCCAACATTTCCTTGATGATGTTGATTAAGGATTTATTGGAGGACTCGACCAAACCATTTCCTTGTGGATAGTATGTTGTAGAATGTCCCAACTTAATGTTTTATTTGTCACAAAAATTAGTCATCTTTTTAGACTTGAATGCTACCACGTTGTCTGTGATGATATTATTAGGACAACCAAAATAGGACAAGATATTAGTTTCTAAAAATTGAATGATAACTGAATCTGTTGCTTGACTGGTTGGAATCGCTTCGATCCACTTACTAAACTAGTTTGTAGCTGTCAATATTCACCTGTGTTGTGCGGATGATGATGGGTTAATCTCGCCTATGAAATCTGGTCCCCATTGCTAAAATGGTGCATGAAATGATATAGGTTGTAGAGGCAAAGGAATAAGTTTTCTTTTACCTTGGAAAACTTGACACTCGTGACAACTCATCACTGCCTTGTAGATATCTACAAAAAGTGTAGGCCAATCGTAACCCATTCTTAGTACTTTATTGGCCATGGTCTTTCAGTACAAGTGGCCCCCACAATATCCTTTGTGGAAGTCATTTATTACTTCTTTAGACTCATATTCTATCAAACAATTCAACAACACACCTCTAGGATCCTTCCAATAAAGTGTGTTTTCCATAATACAATATTTTGAAGCCTTTAACTTCAGTGACCTTCTCTTAGCCTTAGACATGCCTGGAGGGTGATTTAGATGTTGCAAAACATAAATAATATCATAATATCATGGAGATGATAGAAAGATATCAGATACCTGAATGATATCTACATCTTCTTGGTTGTCGAACAATGCTGCTACAAGGTTGATATCTAGAGCATGAAGATTTGACTTAGCCATGAGTTTGGCTAAGCCTTGACCCTTGATCAGCTTGGTAGGCTTGATCTCAAGATCATATTCTAATAATTCTACTATCCATCTACCCCTTCTACCTTCTGGGTCATTCTGCACAAGAACTTATTTTACCATTGCATTAGGCACATAAGCAAGAGTATTCCAATGTAAAATGTAAACTCTAAAATCTTTCTTGCCTTTACCAAAGCCAAGGCCTATTTCTCAATGATTTTGTACTTAAGGGCTGCATCCATGATGTTGTGATTGAAAATTTCTATTGGAAGCTCGGTTTTATCCCCTTTCTGCATTAATAATGCTGCCATGGTATGCTCAGAAGCAAAAGGGAATATAATAAAATCATCAGAGTAATCAGGACTGATTAAAACAGGGGTAGTGGTTAAGGAAAGATTTAATGCATGAAAGGAATTGCGGGCTTCTTCGGACCACTTCACATCACTATCCTTTTTCAATATATTGGTCATTTCCCTAAGATTTTCAACCAAATTAGGAATAAATCTGCGTAAGAAATTCATCTTACCATTAAATGCTTGGATTTCTTTCTTGCTGTGAGGGAAATCAATTTGTTGAATAGCTTCTACTTGTGAAGGATCAATCTGGATGCCGTCCTTTGAGATGATGTGGCCGAAAAGTTTTCCCTCCTCCATAGCAAACACACTTTTCTTTGGATTGAGAGAGATTCTGCTTTCTACATTTCTGAAAAATGACTCTTAAATGATGCAAATGTTCATCATCTGAATGTGAAAACACTGTTACATCATCTAAGTATACAACCAAGAAAACATCTTTTCCATTGGAAAAGTCTATGTCCACGGAACGCTGAAAAGTGGCCCCTGCATTTTTGAGACCGAATGGAATTTTTGCATATTTGAATGTGCCCCAAGGTGTGGTGAATTTTGTCTTGTCCCGATCATTTTCATGCACTAAAAATTGATTGTAACTGGAGTAGCCATCCAAAAGTGACAACCGGGAAGCACCAACAACTCTCTGAAGGATATGGTCCACTTTGGGAAGTGGATAATTATATTTCAAAGATACTTCTTTCAAGTTTCTAAAGTCTATGCAGAGCCTTATTTCCCCAATCTTCTTTCTCACCGAAACTAGATTTAATATCCAATCGGAAAATCTAATAGGAACAATGATGCTCGCCTTGAAATGTCTGTTAACTTCTTTCTCTATGGATGTTAGCAATCTTGGGTTAATCCTTCTTAGATTTTCTATGAAGTGCTTTTGATTGGGCTTGATTGGGATGGTATGATGAATTATTTTGTTATCATACTCCTTCAAGTCTGCATAATCCCACTCAAAAACATCAGAAAATTCAGACATAAGTGAATATATTTCTCTTTTACCTCAAGAGATAATGATTTGGACAACTTGATCATTTTTGGTTTTCCTGTTGTTCTGATTTTCACCTCTTCGACACCCTTCTCTGTAGGAACCAATGTAGGCTTCCTTGCTACATCATCCTGATCAAACAAGTCTTCTAAAGGTATAAGAGCTTTTGGAATATTTTTATCCTTCAGCTATAGTTTATCCACTTGAGCCGCCTCAATGACTTGATCATCTTTGTCGTAAACTTCATCCATAAAACAATTCTCAAACTCTCCTTCACTCTGAAGAAAGTTATTCACCTGTTTTTCATCCGAGAATACTTGCCAATATCACATTTTTTCAGTAACAGAGGGATGATGCTTTACATGAATCTCAAATTTCTTATTTGAAAAAATGGGGATTTTGAAATTACTTGCAGCTGTAGATAATGAATATGTCATAACATTTTGACTCCTTGGTACATCTGAAAGTGTATATTCAGGAAACATCCTCAAAATATCTAAAAAGGCATTTCTATATTGTCTCATTCGCAGATTGTGAGCTTGATATTCACTTTTAACTTGCTTGATCACAAGTTCTGAGTCACCATATGCAAAAAAATTTCATGCACCCAATATTTTCAAGATCTTTAGACTTGTGATGAGTGCTTCGTACTCTGCCTCATTGTTAGTGCAATCAAAAGCTAACTTGTATGAGCATAATCTAACATTATGAGGGAGCTTACCTTGTTGATGATGTGGACTTCAAATCCAAATGCCAATACTTGCTCCATCTTTCCCAAGAGCATCATCAAAGTCCATGGTCCAAAGGTCGTGCTCCTCTTCCAAAGGCTGTAAATATTGTTTCTGCTTTGGGTCAATTTTTTGAACTTTGTCTTCATGGCTTTCTAAATTTTCCATTACCTTCTCTGATGGTTGTTTAGATCCTTTCTCTACCTTGTCCGATGGCTGTTCAGATGAATTTGGCAACTTTTCTTTTTCCTGATCTAAAATTGTCCTTATATAATTGGAAATCTTTGGTACATCTTTAATTTCCACAAGCTGACTATCTATATCATTCAGTCCACTATCATTATATAAAATAAATGACTCTAAATCTCTATGTACAACATTTATAGGATGATTATTGGGATTCTCCTTGCTAGTTACATTGAATTTCATTTTGGTTTCTCAGTACAATTTCCTCAATTGCCTGAAAACTGGAATAGTGGCATAGGAGAAGTCTAATTGCAGTGCGACTCTTAGTTTCACTCCACAAGAACTTGAAAATAACATACCAAACCATGGTGGTATATCAGATACCACCACATCCATTAAGACATTCTTTGCCAATATTTGGTCGAGGGATACTACCAAATCTTTTATTAGACCAAGACAACAAACCTTACTAGAATCAAAGGAATACAAGTCATGGTATTCATGAGTTATGTCTAGACCCAAATTTTCCATAATGGCCTTTGGAATTAAACTATGGGAGGCTCCAGAGTCAAGCATGGAGTTATGAAGAATGTACTGATGAATTCTTAAACTCAAGTAAAATGGAGGAACCTCACTCTCTTCCGACTGACCATCTATGGCTGGACCAAAAATCAATTCAGGAAGGTCATCTTCAACATTAACCATGTCGGATATAGGGTCAAATTTCAGCATTTTAACTATATCAAACTTGTAATGACTATTTTTGACAAGTTCAGTAAGAGGGATTGACACTTTCAACTTTGAGATTTCAGTTTCTAAATTGAATGAGCTAGATTTGTCTACTTCTTTTTGGATGATGTCTCCTTTCTCGTGCAAATCTCTTGGTGTTTAATCCTTCTTCCAATTGTCACAATCATTGTTTGGACTTCTTGTAGATGGTTGATTTACTTTTCTTTGGTTAGCTGTTGCCAACTCTATTCCTTTACTTTGATTTCCTTGAGGAATTGTCTTCGGTTGAGTATCCTTCTGCTGCGATGTCCTTTTCTGAATAGGAGTGACTGGGACATCTCTATTTCTCAAGGAATATTTCTTTTGCTAAGAGCTGAGTGCAGTCAAGTATCCTGTTAGATAATCATCTGATTGGGTTTCCAATGCATATTCATTTTCCAGTATGTAATATTCATCTTTAGGTTCCTCCGTCTTCTCAACATACTTCTCATTTTCAGTCAAGAAAATGAGATGGTAATTTTCCCTAAAGAAGTGGTTTTCCTTGACAATCAAGTCTATTTCATCATCAAATTATCCTTGAGCATAATTATGCTACAAGGGTGTCCAAATTGGCTGCTAAGATGTTAATGCTTCAAAATCTTTCTGCTCTCTTTGTTTTATCCTATACTGAGGTTGCTATTGGTTTCTGAAATTCAGATTCCTGACTTGTGGCTCTTGTTGTCAATCCAAATTTATCATTCAGTCAGCCATCCTCTCCATGGTTTTGTTCAGAGCATCTAGTTTGATATTGGTGGAAGAAGAGGGTTCTTCATTGATTGTTACTTTCTTCTCTAATTTCTCATGTTTCAACTGAGACTTTTTAATCATCAAGTTTGCTTCAACACTCACTGCATTATTTTGCATTTCTTCCAGAGTATTAGGGTCCCTTTCCCCTAGTTGATAAGCCATCTCTGGATCAAAATCATCTGGATAATGTTGAAGTGCCAAATCAAGTGGAGGTTTCATGTTATCTAGAATGGAATTGTAAATTTGATTGAACCTTATAGTAAACTCCTGAATCGTCTCGTTAGGATTCCTTTTCAATGTACTGTATTCTGCCAAGATCTGCAATGGATTCTCCTTTTCCCACCAACCTGGCTAAGAACAACTCATTTAACCTCTGAGCAGTATAAATGGAGCCTGCTGCCAAACCTCAGAACCATTTTTTCACATCTCCAGGAAAAATTTGTGCCATTAGTCTCATTTTGGCATCATCATCATCAACCTCCTCTAAGTCAATGAAATCAACCATCTTATCAATATGTTGTTGTGCTATGTCTCCTAGGATGCCATCAAAAAGAGGAAGCCTCTGGCCATAGGTCTGAGGTAAAGTTGCTAACTGACCAGGTAATACTAAGGGAGAAAATCTTGCCATGACTATTGGGGGAGGGTGTATGAGGACTAAAATGGGTTGAGTTGGTTGGGATGAAGATGGAGGTGCGGATACAGTTGTTTTCGGAGGTGCAGTAGAGGGAATGGCAGAAGATAAGCTTTCAAGTTGATACTGAATATAGGATTTTTCTGCAGTACTTTTTAATTGATCAGATAGGCTTTGAAGTGTCTAAAAATTAGATCAAACCTCGTGCTTAGGTTTTGAAGACTGGGAAGTAGCAAAAGGTTTATTAGAAAAAGATTTCAAGATAGGTATGTATGAATCAAACTTAATGGGATCAAACACTTCCTCTATAATATAGGACTCAGACTTCAAACGAAATAGGGCTAGCTCAAATTTAATGCCAAAAGGAATATCCTCAATACTAAGAATCTAATCTAGCAAGGAAGTGGTCCTTTCCAACTTTGTGCTTTCAGTCTCAAGGAAAGGGACTTTAGGTTTTCTTAACAATCTTTCAGGATCATCAACAGGAGAAGGAGGGTTCAAGTTAGGGTTTGACTTGGTATATCTTTTTGGAGCCAGAATCTTAACAGAGTCAAATACTATGCAAGGCAAAAGAATTTCAGACTTGAGCGCAAAACTTCACCACTGAGGAATTTCTTTGAATAGAAAATTTTAACAAGTAGCGATCAAGAGCTTACCAATGGCATGAGGTTTGATTTGAACTTGTGATTTTTAACTTTTTTCTCTTTTTGAACAAGCTCTGAATATCTTTGACTGGATCAGATGGATCAGGATGTGAAATTTTGTCTTGTTTGTCTCCTTGAAAGCTAGATCTACACTCTTGACACTGAAATTATGGGATCAACCTTTATGAAACTTAGTCCCATCATCCAAAGGACCAAATTCCAATGAAAACTAGTCATACACCCAGGGAAAATGAACCTTTCACCCCCGAAAATGATGCCAGTATGTTATCACTCCTTCGAACCTCCAAGGCTGAGGAAGAGTCCAGCTGAGGTAACCACAGACAAATCTTTTGACTTGGTAGCTAGCGCTATCAAGCCAGAGAGGACTCTCTCCAAAGTATCACAACCAAGAGGTTTAGGTGGATTAGGGTTTTAGGCTAGATATAGTAGCTCAGGGTTTTGATTTGATTTTGATTGGGGTAGTCAGTGGATGAGTGAATTAGGTAAGAGAGTGAACTAGGTTAGGGCAAAAGAAAATCATAATTGTAGACGTCTGATGGGGCAAGGTAGGAAAGTACTTTAACACTTTGTAGTATATTTATGAAATGGTTTAGACTGATGAGGTTCTAAAAAGAGCATGGAAAACGTAAATTCTTTTTAGACTGAAGAAATGAAACAAATTATGATGATTTTCCCAAAACTGAGCATAGAAGATGAATTCTTCTTATCACAACTTGAAAATCAAACGTATTTAGAAGTGAAATGGATCAAGGAAAATAAAAAACATTCAAACACATGTAACTAAAGAAAAAACAATTTCAAAATACCATGCCACAGGAACCCCACCAAAATAGTTGCAACTCATCCAATATATTCCATGCCAAAGTCTGAAACACTAGTACAACATCCAATAGAGTCCAACCTCTTCCAAAAGTGAAGAAAGGGAAGATATATACATAAAAAAAAACTCCTCCCAACCTCAAGCACTGAATCCATGAGAAGAGGAGCAATTCCACCAAAATCTGAACTAATCACTAGAGTGTAGGGTGGTCAAAGTGACTCATCCCTAATTACATTGCAACTGATTCATCTGACCTGATGAAGATTATTAACCTAATGTATTTACCCAAGTTAATAGTTAAAGACCCTAATTACATCAATCATATCAATTACATCAGTAAAATATTGATTTCCCATAGGTAAAAATCAAATCTGGAGACGAACAATGAAAAATTAGGCCAATTGTCAAGTGCCCAACCATGCAGCACCATCTTCAAACCCACTTTTGCCTACCTTCCTAGTGTCCCAATTGAGCCCATGATAGCTCATTGGAAAGATTATCTAGTATAGTTTTGAAATATGCCTTTATTTTTCAGAATGGCTTTATTTGTCCCTCCAAAACTCCTTTATTCCAAGAGTGGTCAAGTGTGCAGCGCTTGGCTGAAAAAGAGGGCAGAAACATGATATTTTTGGTAGTTTTTTTTCCCTTTTCACCTACCATTTTTGAATTCCAGGGCTGGAAACATGGTTTTCATAGATTTCTTGTTCCTTCTGCATCCATTGGTGGCTTCCATTCCTCCAAAAAGTGTCTCAAAAAAGTGTGTCTCTGTGCGTTTGACCATGCAACTGATATTTAAATTTCGTAAAAAACACAGAAAACATATCTTTGCCAAAATATGCTAAGGGACTTCAAAATTGGTGAAGGAGCTTATGTTTGGTGTAGATAGACTTGGAGTGAAGCCTCTACAAGTATGTCAAGTTTTTCCTTCTCCTTTTGGTGAGTTAGGGCTTCAATTCTTTTCATTGCAGCTTTGAGTTTTTCCCAGACAATCCTTTCTCTATTGAGGTAGTGTTTTTCCATCTTCTTCTGAATTTTATTTTGTTGGTTAGCTTTGTCTAGGAGTTTCTCTAGATTATTATTGACCTTATCAAGGAAATGCTCTTAGTTTTCATTGACCAAGATGGAAAATTGCTCATTCCATGTGAGCTCATTAGCAAGATTAGCCTCCTTTTGTTTCTCTAGTCCTATAGCTCTTTTTAGCCCACTAGCTATAGATCATTTTCTAGTTTCTTTTGTTGGCATTATGATGCATGTGTTGTACTTGATGGCAACCCACTCATAGAGAAACATCTCTCTTAGTTATAACTAGATGAATCTTCAGAAGTGTTATCAGATGTGGGTGAATGCATGGGATGCAGGACAGCTCAAAGGAATCAGATGATAGTTTTAAGTATGACAAGTTATCTTTGCCATCAAGTCCAAAGGGGGAGATTGTTGGCATTATGAGACAAGTGTTGTCCTTGATGGAAAATCACACAGATGAAAAATCATAGTGCAGGAGGTCAGCAACAAGGAATTGATGATCAGTCTACAAGAATGAAGAGAAAATATATATACGCAGGTTCACTTTGACAAAGCCGTGTATACACACAGGTTGGACGTGCCCAAGACACGTATGCGTATGCACGCATTTTCATGCAAGAAAAAGCACGTATATGTTGGAGAACTTACTTTTGGTCCATGGTAGTTAGTCCTTGGTATTTGAACCTATGATTTTGGACCATAGTATCACGTAAGATGTGTTCATCCCTAGTATTGGTTCCATGGCATTGATTTGTTATGGTTTTGGACCATGGTATTGTGAAAGGCCTAAGACTATAAAAGGAGAAGAAGATCATTAGGCAAAGTGATGAGAAATACTTGAATATCTGATGTAGTATGAGATTCAGTATGCAGGATATGGGTTATGATGCATTGCTTGATCTGAGCTAAGGAGGGATCTCACCAATTGATGGAGAACATGATCTAAGGATAGATCGGGATCAAATGGTTTGAAATGAACTATCTCTACATGGTTGATTATGCTTGTTCTAAATCTGTATACTGACACACCTAATGTTCTGAACTGGGTATAACATAAGTTTGAAATAGCTGCAAGTCATGATTGAATATGTATATATCTGTACGCAGTATGGGTTTGGTAAAAGAACTTATGTATGCGTTTTTGGTTTGTCCAAGGAGCGTATACCATTTAAGCTATGATTTAGTTGGTTCTAAATATTGTTGCAGAGTTCAATGTTCTGCCCTGTGTTCTGGTGACTTTTTGTTGACATGGTTTCAGTGTTTCAGTATTGGGTGTTTCAGAGATTGATGTTGCTAGTGTTTGTGTGCTTCAATGATATTGATGGGTCCAGTATGAAAATTGGATGAAACGTGGCCTTCATATTTTAGAGTTGTGCTTCAGTATATCCAGTCTGAAAATTGATGAAACATGGTACCTGGAGGAAGAAAGAGAAGGTTGTAGCCTTCGGTAGGTCGGCACCTACGTACTTGTACATTAGCTAATACAAGAGCCAAGGGGGTGGTAGCTCCCTTCCAGTAGAGTCTGGAGAATGAGAGAAGGTTTTGGCCTTATGCAAGTAGAAGCATGTGTAATGGTATAAGTCTGCACCAGTATATAACTATTGTAAAAATAATTTCTTATTAAAGAAGATTGAGACGACTTGCAGCAGGTGGTTTTCACCCACATTGGGTTTCCACCTTATATCATGGTGTTCATGTGTGCTTCTTGTGTGTGATGATCTGTTCTGTTTTACTAGTTCTGTCTATTGTTCATATGGTCAATGAAGTTCTGATCCATTATCTAAATATTAACATATAATGGATTATCTGAATCATAAGTATTCTGGATATACGCTAGTTACATTAGACACAGTCGCATATACACGTGGGTTCACCTAACTGAAGTAGCATATATGTATCTAAGCATGGAAATGAAATTTTTTACTAATTTGATAATACTGATTCACCCCCCCGCCCTCTCAGTATTATTTCCAACAATTGGTATCAGAGTAGGTCCTTTGGTAGAAGCTTGATCGCTTGAAGGAGATCCACGGACAATGGGAAAGAAGCTTAAGAAGAAAGCACATAAGTAGAAGAAGACATCTCAGAAGAACTATGAAAGTGGGAGAATCGATTGGGGATTAGGTGTAAGAAGCTCTTCAGATTCAGAATCAGATTCATAATCATTTCAGAATGAAGATGATCTATCAGGTATGAATTTGCTATCCTCTGATGTTGTAGCTATCTATCCATTTGGGAAAGATGAAAGTGATAGCGAAACAACTGAATTTGCTCTTATGGGTGAACAAGAAAGATATCAAATAGAGGCAGAATTTAAAAGGCTTTCAGACAAAATCAGAGATCAGCAAGATCTTTTGAACAAAAGGGAATGTGACTTCAAAGAAGAAGCTACCAAACTAAAAGCCCAACTAGAAGAAAGAAACAAGGTAAGGAAGTTATTCAAGGACAAATATCAAAAGTTGCAGAATGAAGTAACATCATTAAGAGATGAAGTCAATGAAAGAATCACAACCATCAAGAAACTCAGAGATAGATCCAGTTATTATTAAAGTCTTGAAGCCACGATCCGCTCGCTAAAGGAAGATCTCGAAGAATCAAAGAAGCAGAATAAAGATCCACTCCAAGCTATTGAAAAACAAGAAAATGAAGTCATCAGTTTAAAATCTCAGCTGGAATGTGCCTTCAGAATTCATCAAATGCAGTAGGATCTGAATGAAGAACAAGAAAAGGAGATACTCAAACTAAGGCAACAAATGGAAGAAGGAAGAGAGTCTGAAGAAATCTGGAAGAAGCAATGTCTGGAACAGGAGGAACAACTTCAGGTTGAGGTAATATCTTGAAAGGTAAATTAGAAGATAAGGATAAGCTTTTATGATTTCAAGATAATACTAAGGTCTTGGATGATATTCTTAATATCAGAGGTCTCCTGCTATCAAAACTGGTCTTGGTTTTCATGAATCTATTGGAGGTGAATCTAGTTCACAAAGGTGAAGCAAGGAACTCTAAAGAGAAATCTAAAGTGGTCAACGAAGAAATGAAAAATCCATCTCATCATCAACCAAGGAAAGAGATTCCTCAAAGAAAATCCTTTACTCCTCCTATGAATAATGTTGAATGTTATGTATGTCATAATCTTGGACATGTTGCAGCTAGATGTAGAAGAAGAAGAGTTCAAGACCATTATGTAGAAAGGTCATCTCAATCAAGGTACTTTTATGATATTGCTTTGCTTGCAATATGTTTGGTCACAAAGCTACTGATTGTTACAAGAGGAATATGAAACATGTAAGATGTTATGCATGTAACAAGCTTGGACATATAGCTAAGGAATGCAGGAACAAAGTGTGGACACCATATCTAAAGGAGAAAATGACATCATCATGCTTGAAGATATGGAAGAAGAAGGAAGTCCAGTTAGAAATATGTGGCACCGCACAATGTACAACACACTTCAGCAAATCAGAGACTTCAGCATGTACTCAGAGGGAGCATGATCAGATTGATAAACCTTGGCATATACAAAGGGGGAGCTCATTCAGATATTTCAGTAGGTACTCAGGGGGAGTATGGAAAATAGAATGTTTATCAAAGAAAGAGAATATCTTGGTCCACCCTTTGCCCTTGATGTCAAAGGGGGAGAGTGATTTGGTGTTTTTGCCATCAAGTCCAAAGGGGGATATTGTTGGCATTATCATGCATGTGTTGTACTTGATGGAAATCCACTCATAGAAGAACATCTCTCTTAGTTATAACTATATGAATCTTCAGAAGTGTTATCAGATGTGACTGAATGCATGGGATGCAGGACAACTCAAAGGAATCAGATGATAGTTCTAAGTATGACAAGTTATCTTTGCCATCAAGTCCAAAGGGGGAGATTGTTGGCATTATGAGACAAGTGTTGTCCTTGATGGCAAATCACACAGATGAAAAATCATAGTGCAGGAGGTCAGCAGCAAGGAATTGTTGATCATTCTACAAGAATGAAGAGAAAATATATATATGCAGGTTCACTTTGACAAAGCTGCATATACATGTAGGTTGGATGTGCCCAAGACGTGTATGCGTATGCACACATTTTCATGCAAGAAAAAGCGCGTATATGTTGGAGAACTTACTTTTGGTCCATGGTAGTTAGTCCTTGGTATTTGAACCTATGATTTTGGACCATATTATCTCGTAAGATGTGTTCATCCCTAGTATTGGGTCCATGGTATTGATTTGTTATGGTTTTGGACCATGGTATTGTGAAAGGCTCAAGACTATAAAAGGAAAAGAAGATCATTAGGCAAAGTGATGAGAAATACTTGAATATTTGATGTAGTATGAGATTCAGTATGCAGGATATGGGTTATGATGCATTGCTTGATCTGAGCTAAGGAGGGATCTCACTGGTTGATGGAGAACATGATCTAAGGATAGATCAGGATCAAATGGTTTGAAATGAACTATCTCTACATGGTTGATTATGTTTGTTCTAGATCTGTATACTGACACACCTAATGTTCTGAAATGGGTATAACTTAAGTTTGAAATAGCTGCAAGTCATGATTGAATATGTATAGATCTGTACGCGGGTTGGCTTTGGTAAAAGCGCGTATGTACGCGTTTTTGGTTCGTCCAAGGAGCATATACCATTTAAGCTATGATTTTTGATGATATAGTTGGTTCTGAATATTGTTGCAGAGTTCAGTGTTCTGCTCTGTGTTCTGGTGACTGCTTTTTGTTGACAGGGTTTCAGTGTTTCAGTATTGGGCATTTCAGAGATTGATGTTGCTAGTGTTTGTGTGCTTCAATGATATTGATGGGTCCAGTATGAAAATTGGATGAAACGTGGCCTTCAAATTTTAGAGTTGTGCTTGAGTATATCCAGTCTGTAAATTGATGAAACGTGGTACCTGGAGGAAGAAAGAGAAGGTTGTAGCCTTCGGTAGCTCGGCACCTACGTACTAGTACATCAGCTATTACAAGAGCCAAGGGGGTGGTAGCTCCCTTCCAGGAGAGTCTGGAGAATGAGAGAAGGTTGTAGCCTTCTCCAGGTAGAAGTCTGTGTACTGGTATAAGTCTGCACCAGTACAGAACTATTGTAAAAAGAATTTCTTATTAAAGAAGATTGAGATGACTTGTAGCAGGTGGTTTTCACCCACATTGGGTTTCCACCTTATATCATGGTGTTCATGTGTGCTTCTTGTGTGTGATGATCTATTCTGTTTTACTGCTTTTGTCTACTGTTCATATGGTCAATGAAGTTTTGATGCATTATCTAAAGATTAACATATAATGGATTATCTGAATCATAAGTATTCTGGATATACGCTAGTTACATTAGACACAGTCGCGTATACACGCAGGTTCACCTAACTGAAGTAGTGTATATGTATCTAAGCATGGAAATGAAAAATTTCTACTGATTTGATAATACTGATTCCCCCCCCCCCCCTCTCAGTATTATTTCCAACATCTTTCTCTTCTTCAGTGTCATCATACCTGTCATAGGCCTCTTCTAGCAATGCCTTGGCTTTCATTTCTTGCCTCTCTGCCTTTATGAGCTTAATTTCCATGACCTCATGTTTGGCCTCAAGTTGCTTATTTTCCTACTCATAATATGAGATGATGTATTTTACCCTCTGCAGGTTGAACTGGAGCTCCTTAATGAGTGCATCTTTTTCTTTGATGACAATTCTTGTACTCTCATTGTCATCATGCTCACCTAGGTCAACCAAGTCAAAATGGTGCTCTGTCTCATAGAGGTCTTCCTCCTCATGCTGAATATCTATCTTTGTCATCTATTCCTTGCCCTTTTGTACCTTCTTTGCTGATGAAGAAGGCAAGGCCCCTCGCACAATTTGTGGGGAAAAAACCTGCCTATAGCTTTTCTGATAAATGTGTATAAAATTCCCAAAGCAACCTCTTTTAGCTTGATGAATTCAACCTGTCCAATCTGTTCCAGCTCTCTGGTTTCATCTCTGTTAGGTGAATGGATATGCTCATGAAATGGTGATGATGGAGGTGATGGTGAGGGTGACTGATCAGATGAGGATGAATGATCTATGGGCTGAGATGGAGGAATGGAAGTGGAAGGGTGAGATGATGAAGGGATACTTTGAACATTTTGAGTAGATGAATTAGTAAATATGGGATTGATTATGAAGGTATTCCATGCAATGTTGAGCTCTTTGGGATGATGAAGGACTATGATTTTAATGATGGAATGATGAAATAGATTATTCATTTTATCTTTATACTCTATTTTCCTGGCAATGTAGGCCAAGATAATAAGGTATGTTGAGCATATTAACCCTTGTGAAATGCTTGAGTAGCCGAATATGATAGGTATATAGTCTAGAAAACCTCCCTTCACAAGTAAAGTATCTCATGATGATTTTCATCATGGGAACATATCTATCTAGGAGGTAAGAGAAAGGAAACAACCTCTTTCTATCATTTCTGTATCTAGGTTTAATATAGGGCTCATAATAATGTCTCTCCAAATCACCTTGTTTAAACCATTTCTCCCCAACATTTGGGATTCTAGTGGCAACTGATATAATGGCAGTAGATAAAGTAAAAGTGACACCTGCTAAAGTGACTTGGTTGTCTTGGAGCTTAGATATGGAGAGCCTAGTCAACATAGGATGGTGTTGGACTACCTGAACTTGCTCACAGAAATCATAACATCGTAGATATTTGAAGGATGTCAAAGTTATAGGAGATGTCGAGAGTTCCCTGAGATCTGTGGGCTCAAATATGAGTATCTTGCCTCCTTTGTGTGTTTTCTTGACCTCTATTTCTTCTCCCCCTATTTCTTCTTCCTCACTGTATGGTTTATATTCTTGTTCCACCATAATGTTGTAATATCAAACCCTAGGGAGGTATAAGGTAGTTGGAATGTGGTTTTTTGGGAATAGGAAATGGGGAAGGGGAAATATGAAAGATATGGGTGAAGGGATGTATGTAATGGAGGAGGATATGGGGTATATGATAGATTTTTGGGATGGGGGAAATTATTTGCAATGTAGGGGTTTGGGAGCTTAGGTAATTGTAACATCTAGGACTTAGGGTTTATATACAAAGGTTTATAGAGTATTTGGGATAAAAAGGTTTAGAGAGTATGAGAGTGTAGGGGAGTTAAGATTTAGGAATTGAGGTTGCAAGGGTATATTTTAGGGGGGATATTAGGGTTTATATGTGATAATAAAACCAAATCTTCAACAAACCCCCAAAACACTTTGGGGATGATTCCATGGGGGGAAACATGTGATTCACAATGGTTACTTAGTTGTAAGAGATCGAATGCACTTTGGTGGAGCTAAGGAGGCGATTTTAGCTTTCATAGACAAACGTGCAATGCCTATGGGGAGTGTGTAGCGCCTCTAGCAAGCACGCAATGCCTTAAGGGAACAAGAAATGCTTGTGGAAAATGGGCAGTGTCGGGTAAACATGCAATGAATGAAGAGAACATGCAATGCTAAAAGAGAATGTGCAACGCTTACTCTGCTTTGCTAATTTTCACCCATAATTGTGAAAAAAGGTCTCTTGGTGTTTTCTCAAGGATTGAAAAGAGGCAAATGGAGTTGATTTAGATGCTAGGAGGACCTTTATACTCAAATGAATTCGATCCTTTAGTTTGAACACCTACCTTCTAATGTTTCATTTCTCCTTTCGAAGTGCTTGCTAATTTCCCTTTACTCTCTAATTTCCGTTTTGTAGGTTAATGATGCGTGGAGTTTTGGCATTATTCGCATTTGAATTTGCTTGGATGAAATTGGAAAATAGTCCTTTGAGTTGACATCTTTAGGGATAGTAACTTATTACAGATAATGAACATAAAGTTACATAAATTAGAAAAAATATTACATCTATTTTTTGAAATAAAATTACACTCTGAAATAAGAACTGATACTTGGAATTAAAATAGGAACTTGGGAAAACATAGTCACATGTTACCAAACCCTTTTCAAATGACAACAGGATATTATTTTTCTCACTCTTATACTTTTTTGTTGGATTTATGCATTGAAATGGAGTATTATTGAACCTTGAAATAATGGAACCTAGTGACCTAATGGGACCTTGAATGAGCATACTCCAAGTGGACTTTACTGACCCAAAACATGATGAAATGATCCTTTATGGTCAATGTATGCTCAGTAGGACACATAAATGTGGGCCAACAAAAATTGATTTTTGAGAGAGAGAGTAGGGCTTTTGACAATAGGGCTACCATCAGTGAGTAAATTTTTAAATCAGGACCTAGGTGGAGTGACAAAAATTTTAGAATGGGACCCTAATATGAGATAAAAGAAGAGTTTTGGTCATTGATGGTAGTATGAAAATACTGACACTAACACGGTGTAGGAATGAGCATGCCATCTCGAAATAGGAGGCATCAGAGGAAACATGAGCATCGGTCGTGGCCTTTGCTACCAGTGGACTTGGTTTTTCCTCTTCTAGCAAATCATAGATGGCCTCCCATGTTGAAGTTCCTTTGTCTCTGCTGCATGTAGTATCATAGAAAAGAGGGATCATTTCTAACTTTTCAGATGCAGCTAACTTTTCCCTCTTTGCCATTGCTTCTAACGACTCTTCCTTCAGATTTTCCTCAAATGGAGAAAAGCGAAAGCTATCATATAGAAACAAGTAACAAGTAAGAATGAAAATGAGGATGAATGATATAGATAACATTGAAAAGGTTACAACAAAGGAGTTTTAATTAAATGCGGATGAAAAGATATTGTATCACGTAGAGTCGCTTTTAAACATGAATGCCATTAACCCATACTAAATATCCACTAATGGTTCCTTATCGCTACCTTTATTGCTCATTAATGTTCTGCATCATAAGTTGGGAAGGAAATATTTTAAGGTGGTGATATTTAGTTGCGAGGATGCCGATTTTGCAATTTCGATGCAACATCGCAAATCACATTATCACATATTTGATTGTGCGCTTTCTTAGAGTTCCTTAGGTTTATGCGAGATGTGTGATGCGAGATAAGTGGTGTGTTCTTTATTGTTTAAAGTGTAGCTTCTTTGATGGATTTTTTACCTTATAAAGCATTTTTTATTGCATGGCGGACTTAAGTGCTACTTTATGACATAGGCTTCAATCGGGTCCGAGCTTTTATCACATTTTGCAACATTGTGCACTTCGTAATATTTCAGAACTTTCTTAAGTGTTTCCAATGCGATGCGATAAGGTTAATCATCTCATCGCAATATAACATTTTGCATGTTTCAACATAATTCGTGAGGGTGCGCCCTTTGTGAATAACGATATACGATACAAGATTTGTTTTAATAGGAAATGCCTTAGGCCCTAGCTTTAAATGAAAAAAGCCTAATGATATCTAGGTTAAGCGCAGTGATTCATTTTGATCGCTTTTCATGAGTTTTGCTTGTTAAAAAGGCTTTTGACACACTTGGTTCAGTGGTATGCGAAAGGGAGAGTATTGCTAGCTTTCAAAGGGTTTGACTTGATATGTTTCTTTATTCAAAAAAATTAAAACAAAGTGTCTAAATGCTAATTTTTTTTTGAAGGATCTTATCAAGGGTCCCTATTATTAATAGGATATTAGCTATTATATTAATAAATGGAGGGGGGTTGTTGAATAACACAACATGCTCTCAGCATGTTTTTACTTGTATTTGAATGGATATGTATCTATGACCTAATAAGTGATAATGTAGCAAATGGCATGAGGGAACAATGGTTCATAGCGATTATAAGATAAGTATGAGACCCCTACACTAAATTCTGTTGTTTACACCTATAGGTTACATGTTGAAAATATGTTTGATGAAATGCCTGTCATGGTTAGTAGGGGTCTGATTAAGGTCTTGATCAACTATTTACACTTGCATCATTGTTTCCCTATACTTTACTTGATTCCAAGCTTTCATTCCATTTTGGGCATTGGCCTGAGCTCTGGGCCTGAAAAAGTGGCTTATTTACTAGGGTCGCTAGCATAGGACTAGCAAGTTTGGTCCACAATCACTTGCATGTAGGCCTATGAGAGCGAATTTAGGTCTTTGGCCACTCCCTTACCCATAGCACGAGAGCGACTATGGCCTAAGATACCTAGAATAGTAGTGGGACCCAAGGGCAGGCTATCTAAGTGCCTAACTTGTCTTCTGAGGTTTCTGTTGATGATGTTGGATGACTATATGATGATGTTCCATCAATTCCACTTCCTTAAGGTCAACTAGGATGTCGAATGTGATCATAGTAGCCTCTCATCTCATGTTTACCCTCGTTGGCATGGTTACTTGGGTGGTTGTGGGAGGAGGGTGTTACAGAGTGGTATCAGTGCATGGTTCAACTCTTAGACTGGATGGATTGAATGTGTTGGTCATGCATGCATGTTAGTTGCATGTGTGTCTCTTACACTTACATACTTGTTACAATTTCCTGATGTTGGAATAATTGGGACACAAAAGTGACTTGTGGGTAAAGAACCCAAGTTTGTAGGCTTTGTACCCAAGCTTGTGGGTGTGAAATCACCAAGAGAAACCATGGTTTGACATAGGGAGGTGAAGGTGCAACCCTAAAGGAGCTAGGGGCCACTTCAAGCACTTAAAAAGGACGTATCGAAATGGAGTTGTGAAATTTTATATGTGGTTGTGGGTTAATTTGTCAAGGATTGCAGGTCGGCTAGGGCTAGATTAACCCTCTTGATAGTTCATTGGGAACCACATGTTTGTGTATAAATAAGAGTTAAGTTGAAGGAATTTCAACACATCTAAGTGCAAAAATATCACAAGGAGCACATTTGTTTTGGGCTCCATATATAAGGAGCATACTTCATGAAAGATTAGAGGAATTATGGGTGATATCTAGTGACTTTTGACTGTTGAGTTTGATCCATGGAGGAGGGAAAGACTTGAGGGACAAGTCTAGTTCTATTTGTGCATAGTTTTGGTGGCATGTCCTATTTTTAGGTGCCAATATACTCTATGTGTAGGCCAAGGTAATTATGGGCAGATTGGTGAAATATTTATGTGTGGGAATATATCCAAAAGGATTCACATTCTCTTATAATAGTTGGATATGAGGGTTGAAGCCTTGTACCTCAGTGGGAAGGTGGCCAAAAGGTCTAAATAGTGGCTAGAAAGTTCCTTAGATACGAGCATATGGGAGAAATAGCATAAGGGAGAAAGGCCACAATATAGGAGGTTGTTGGAGCAATTTGGAAAGCGATAATAGGCTATTAGAGGCCCTAACCAAAGGATACAACATAGAGAATCCAACCTAAGGTATGTATTGATGATGTTTTCAAGGGTGATTTGTTGCTAGAGGATAGGGTCCAGATTGGAAATTTGTATTGGAAACGCGTGGACTGTTGGAGGGAAGCATGAGATTGGACCAAGTGTGGCCTAGAGTAGCACCTTAATTGACTAAGGTGGCTGCTAAGAGGCAAAGTTGGATCAACCTAAAGAGAAACTTGTGAGGGTTGCAGGTGCTTTATTCAAGCCCTACAGAACAAGTCTCTTAAAGAATTAAGGGATTGTTAGAAGTGGAAAAATAAGATCTCATAGGTATGATTAGCTAGGAGTAGTTTGTAGCCCTAGACTTGTCTTTTGAGAAGAACATCTACAATACAAGTTGGATAGTCCTCCATACCATAAGTTCATTGTCAGAGAAGGAATTTGATAGTGATGGTGGGAATCCGTCCAGCCCTAAGTGTGTCTTCAATGGGAAACACAGGAATGCACTAGTGGGAAGAAAGTCCTAAAAGAGATGAGGAGTAGAAGTGGGTGGTTGAGAGTTGTGAACAACTCTACAAGAGTCTCAATGTGTTAATGTCTTGAAGGACTAACGATCAACTAGAGAGTAGTTGGAGACAATTTTAGTGACCTAATGGAGTTGGTTCATTGATAGTGGTAGATTATTAAGAATAAAAGGGTGGATAAAGATGATATTCTAGTAAGTTTCGATGTGGTTTCTTTGTTTACAAAGATTCCTCTAGATGAAGTTGTTCATGTTATAAAGATGGCCACCGATCTTGAAACAACAAAGCTTGCAGAAGTTTGTTTACGGTCCACTTTTTTCAGTTTTCAAGATCACTATTATGAAAAAATATCTGGAGTCACCATGGGTTCCCCACTCTCACCTATTGTCGCCAACTTATACATGGAGTACTTTGAAAGAAAAGCCCTTGACTCATACCCTTTGAAGCTAGCTTGGTGGAAAATATTTGTTGATGACACTAACCTGAATTGGACTCATGGTAAGGCAAAACTGGAGAAGTTTTCAATCATCTTAACTCTATATCTTCCGAAATCAAATGTACTATGGAGCTTTAAGAGAATGGTAAGATCCCCTTTCTACATGTTCTGATCAGTAGAAAAGAGGATGGTACTTTGGGACACCAGGTCTATAGAAAGAAAACTCATACTGATAGCTATCTTCATGCTGACTCTTACCATCATCCTTCTCAAAAATCTGGCATCTTAAACACTCTAGCTGTTAGGGCTTTCAGGATTTCTGACCCTAATCACCTAAAAGAAGAGATTGAACACTTAACCTCTGTCTTCAAAAACCTTGGATACAAAGAGTGGAGTATCAAGAAAGCTATAAGAAGAGCTCAGGATAAGGTCCTCTCTAAGCGTCCTCCTGAAGACAAGAAAGAAAATTATGGAAAAGTCTACCTTCCATTCATCCAAGGGATTACAGATAAGATTCCAAAATTTTTAATGAAGAATAACATAAATAGTCGATTTACAACATGTGGAACTATAAGGCAAATGATGAGGTCAATAAAGGATAACATTGATCGTCAACAGCTCAAGGGTGTGTACAAGATTGATTGCTCTTGTGGCAAGAGTTATATTGGGGAAACAGGTCAGTCTCTGAAAATAAGACTAAAAGAGCACGCGGCTGATATAAAGAATGAGAGATCCCGTACATCAGCCCTTGCAGAACACTCGTCCAAAACCAAACATCATGTGTGTTTGGAAGACGTTGAAATAATTGCAAGAGAGGATAGTTATCATAAAAGAAAAATCAGAGAGGCCATCGAAATTATGAAATTTCCTCAGAACCTCAACAGGGACAATGAGACTGAAATTAGTGGAAATTGGCTTCGCCTGATCAGACAAATAAACCCCTCCATGCCTTTGGAAGCATAATATCAGGGTTTTCATATTAATTAATTAATTAATTAATTTTAATTAAATTTAATTAGATTAATTAAATCAAAATTAACTTAATTTATTTTAAATTTTAATTAATTTAATTAAATTTTAATTAAATCTAAATAAAAATGAATAAATAATAAATTAATAATAACAAAAAATAAACATTGATAATAAATAAATACAAGATTATTAATTAATTAATTAATTAATTCAGACAATTAGGGTTAATAGGTTAACAATGAAAAATGGTAAAAAGAAAATAAGAAAAAAGAAGAAAATAATTATGGATAAAATTAAATTTAACCAATTAAATTTAAATAATTAATTAAATAAAAATAAGAACAATATGAAGAATTGGAAATGATTACTATTAATTTTATTAAATTTTAATAGATTAATTAATCAAATTAAATTTAATTTAATTAGTTTAATTATATCACTTTTAATTAATTCTAATTAAATTAAATAAAATTAGTCAATTAATTAAACTAAAATAATTAATAATAACCAAAGATTAACATTTGATTAACAAATAACTAAATAAAATACAGATTATCAATTAATTAATTAATTGATTAGTTAGAAAATTAGGGCTAAATAGGATTAACAATGAAAAATAGTAAATAACAATAAATAAAATAAATAAAAAAGAATTATGGTTAGGATTAATTAAAATCAAATGAATTAATTAATCAATTAAATTTAAATTAATTAATTAAATAAAAATAAAAACATGGAAAGAATTAGCAAATTGATTTACTTAAATTAATTTTAAGTAATTTAATTAGCTTAATTAAATCAAATTAATTAATTTTAATTATTTACTATATCAACTTTAATTAATTCTAATTCTATTAATAAATTAGTCAATTAATTAAATAAAATAATTAATAAAACCTAAGATAACATTTGATTAATAAATAATTAAATAAATTTAATTAGATTAATTAAATCCCCAAATTAATTAATTTAATTGATTTAATTATAGTCAATTTAATTAATTGTAATTAATATTAAATATAATTAGTCCCAATTAATTAAACTAAAATAATTAATAATAACCAAAGATTAACATTTGATTAATAAATAATTAAATAAAATAAAGATTATAAATTAATTAATTAATTAATTAATTGATTAATTAAAAAATTAGGGCTAAATAGGATTAACATGAAAA
>APFE031080618.1:0-12095 GCA_000404065.3 Pinus taeda | reverse complement strand
TATGTATAGTTAGTTTTAGACTTGTGTGAGTGACATCACCCATGACACTTTAATTCCATGAATTTCATGGTGATGAGACATTGTGAAATAGTGTGTAACTCTTTGATATAAAAAAAGAATCAATAAAGACACTTAGGGAGTTTAATTTCCAAGAAAATCCAAATAATTTTAGTGACTTCATCCCTTAATGTGGTAGTGGGCCATTTTGTACAAATGATTTATATTATTCTCGTAAGGAACAAGTTCATAGCCATGAGGATTAATCGCAATTTGGAGGAAGTAGGAAGGATTAGATCTCTAACTTCCCATTAACACCTGGGAATCTATATAATGGTGAGAGATTGAAGTTTTTTTGCATATTCAATAATTTGCAATGTATTGGATTTGAGGTCCACATTTCCATGAAGAGTTGAGGTTTAATTCACCTATTTATATATATGGCCCACAACCTCTTGTGGCATTTGCGAGAGGATCAAGAAGGGATGTACCCATTTTACCATTGAAAACTAACATTCATCCCATGAAAAACACATCAACAAACTAGATGCAATGATAGGGGTTTCTCACCAATGTGTAAGAGAAAGTGGTTGAGGAGTTATGATAGGGGTTTCTCACCAATGTGTAAGAGAAAGTGGTTGAGGAGTTAAGGAATGTAGATTCCTAATACTCCATTAGGTAATAGGTGCATGCCATGAGGAACCATCAAGGGGTATGATAAGGCTTAATTCCATTGAATAGTAGTTAACGACTTTTTGTAAGGCCTTTGACATGTGATGTTTAACTTATACGCATGATGTTATTGAAGATTTTTTACCTACGCAAGATGGATGGGATCATCCATGTGGATAGTTTCCATGAAAAATGTTAAGTTATTAAAAATGGAGTTTCATATGACTAGAAAAAAGACAACATATGACCATCACGGATTATAAAATCAAACGAGTTGGTTGAAATCCATAATGTTTTGACTCAGTAATAACATGTAGAAAATTAGTGGGGTTTAGTGAAAAAATATGTCAGATTAACAAAGAATTTAATATAAATAAAAGTAAGGACACAATGAGGTTATCACTCCCTTGACACTCGTATTTTCGTTGAGAATTCGTAAAACACGATGAATTTTTTTCCTTTTTTTAATGACAACAATGGGGAATGGAAGTGTTTTGTATTTATTTTGAGTATCATAAGAAGGGTTTGATAGGCGTGGTGGAATTACTATGATAATGGTTATTTTTTTGTTTTTGTCTAATAGAATTGGTGTTGTGCACAATTATTGAGCCTCAATCTAGGTATTCGAAGCTATGAAAAAATTGGAGAAGTTATTAACATTTTGTGAACTTGTAAAGCTTATACCATCTAGATCCAATATCCAAATTGAGCAAAATTTACATTGATTGGAAGGCTCTTCTCGTGGAGAATATAATTAAAGATTCAATTCTAAATTCCACTTCTAATTTATTAATACAATTGAAATAACTTGGAATTAGTCTCGGTTGGGAGGATGAACATAACCCTTAGGGTTTTGAAGTACATTCTATCAGTGAAAACCTATAGGTTAGGAATTTAGCAACAAAGTTTAATGTATGTAGAAATCAAGAGACACCTCTATAGAGAGACTATGAGGATATTGAGGGTAAAACTTCATAGTTTCACAGAATAAAATCAACTAATTAGAGCTCACAAAGAGCACAACTAGCCCATAAACACAACTATGCTTTAAATTTTGAGAAATATACAAAAGTAAGTGCATAAATAACATAATTCAAATAATGCTATTAGATGTAGAGTTGGATAATTTTTTTTGAATGTTATCTTTTGTCGATGGGCTTGTTCTTGATCCCTTTAAGATTAACTATTAGGCTAGGAGGTAACTCCTCAAATGAATTGTGTCTATTCATTAAGATTTCTCATGGTTATATACATGAGGGAGTGACTCTTAGGCTTCACCTCCCGATGGCTCTTTATTTTCCATTATTTACTATTTACATTATTTACAAGTGTTCACCCAATCCCAATGATTAGGTGTCGACATTCCCCCCTTAATTTGAAGGGATGTTGGTGAATCCAATCATCGTTCTGAATCTTTCAAGATTTTCTCTTCCAAACGCTTTGGTGAAGATGTCTACAATCTTCTCATTAGTGGAACAATGGTATAGATGGATTGTCTTTGCATCAACATGATGTCGAATCCAATGATATTTTGTATTGATGTGCTTTGTTCGATCATGGAACTTTGGGTTCTTGGCCAACTTTATTGCAGAGGTGTTCTCAATCATGATGTACTTGTTTTATTTGCAAACCTTCTAGAATTTTCCTGAGCCACACAATTTCTTTTGTTGCCTCAACCCTGCCACAGATTCTACCTTTGTTGTGGATTCTGATGGAACTGATTGTTTGTGTGATCTCCAAGAGACAACTCCTGATCCAAGTCTCATAGAATAACGTGAAGTAGATACCCCAGTTTCTTTGTCTCCATCGAAGTTTGAATTAGAGTATCCAATCAAGCTGAAGTCGCCCGCCTGTGTATACTTCAGTCCAAACTCTTGGGTTCCATTCAAGTACTTTAGAACTCTTTTTGCAATAGACCAATGTCCCTCACAAGGCTTTTGCATAAACCTAGAGAGGATTCCAACAACAAATGAAATGTCTGGTCTGGTAGTAGCCAGGTAGTTGAAACATCCTACAAGTTGTCTATATTTTGTTGCATCCTCAAATTCTTTTCCTTCAATGGATGTGAGCTTTAAGTTTTGTTCCATTGGAGTAGTTAGAGGATTTCACTCAGCCATGCCAAACTTGTTCAACAGATCTCCAATGTACTTCTTTTGAGAGAGGAATATAGACTTCAGATTTTGAGTTACTTCAATAGCAAGATAGTAGTGAAGATAGTCAAGTCATTCATTTCAAAACCTTTCCTCAATTCTTTCTTTATGGATGCAATGTAGCTCTCATTGTTCCCTGTCATCAAAAGATCATCTACATATACCACACGATATACAATTGTTTTGCCAAGTTTCTTGAAAAAAAAAGTTGCATCATCAAGATCATAATGTTTGAAGTTGAGTTTCAAAAGATGCTCAGCTAAATTTTCATACCAGGCTGGTGGTGCTTGCTTAAGGCCATACAAGGATTTCAAACATTTTCATACTTTATGTTCATGTCCCTTGATAGAAAATCCTTCAGGCTAGAACATAAAAACATTCTCTTTTAGATCTCCATTTAAGAAAGAAGTTTTTACATCCATTTGATGGCTTTCCAACCGTTCTGATCTGCTAGGGAAAAGAGTGTCCAGATGGTAGCCTATTTTGCTATGGGGGAAAAAGTTTCCTCATAATCGACCTTCTGTGCAAAAACTTTTGCCACAAGCTTGACTTTTTGCTTGTCAAGTGGGCCATCAGCTTTATACTTGTTCTTGTAGACCCACCTGCAGCCAATTGGTTTGGATCCCAATGGAGGATCAACCAACTTCCAAGTGCCATTCTTTATCAAGGCATCATACTCCTTTTGCATCGCTTATTTCCATTATCATGAGAAGCACTTCTTTGAAGGAAGTTGGTTCAAAATTTGCAGACAAATTTAGTTCACAATCATATGAAACATCCATATGAAAAAGTGAATCAGAATCATCTACGTCACCTCCATTTTTCTTGGTTGAATTTCTTGTTCCTATCTTTCCAACCTCATGAGGATGAACACTTTCAAGTGTCTTTGTCAGCCACTTTGGGGGACATTTCTGAGATGGTCTAGGCTGCTCAGTTCAGTGAGTTAGGACTAACTAAAGATTAAGTCTCCCAATTCTTTCAATCACATCACTCAAAGTATCATCAGTGGTTGGAGATTCATGTGGGGGAGAGAGTGCTTTAGAAGAAGATTCCACAGATTGATCTAGTATAGGAATCCCCCCTTCAAGATGTGGAATCTAATTATCAAATTCTTGAAATGATTTTTCCTGCCTGAATCTATCCAAGCGATCGAGTTTCCACTCAACAACATTGTTAGCTTTGGAAGATTCAAGAAATATTACATCTATAGATACAAAAATGTTTTATTAACTTCATCATATAGACGGTATGCTTTGGAGGTATTTGAATAACCCAAGAAGATACATTTACGACTCGTTGCACCAAGTTTGTTTCTATGTACCTTTGGTATCAAGGCATAATAGGTGGAACCAAAGACCTCGAGATGCTTTACTGAAGGAATGTGGCCATACCACATTTCATAAGGTGTCTTGTTTCTAATATCATTAGATGGATATCTATTCTTTACATATACAACACATAGAACTGCATTAGCCCAAAACATCAATTTTACATTCTTGAAAAACATCATGGAACGTACCATATTTAGGATTGTCCTATTCATTCTTTCAGCTACTCCATTTTGTTGGGGAGTATAAGGCACAATTGTTTGATGTTTGATCCCATGTTTGCAAAGATAGTTTTCAACTTCATTTGAAGTGTATTTGTTTCCATTATCAGTGCGAATAGAGCTAATATGAGATTGTGCATCATTTTCAATCCATGTATGAAAGTTCTTGAATGTTTGAAAAGCATCAGATTTGTTCTTCAATAAATAAGCCCAACACATTCTGGTGTAGTCATCAATAAATGTCATCATATATTTATTTCCATTTGCAAAAGGAATAGGCATTAGACCGCATAAATCTGAATGAATGAGTTCAAGTTTTCTATGTGATTTGGAATGTGAATCATGAAAACGTTGTTTGATATGCTTTCCTAGAATACAAGCATCACACTGCTTAAGTTTCCTAGGAATTGTAGGGAAACCAATAACACCATTTTTCTTCAACAAGTGAAGGTTGTCATAGTTCAAGTTTCCAAATCTAGCATGCCATAATAGACTTGATGGAAATGTACCTTCATCATAATGAGAACTATATAAGAAATTTTGTGCACGAGCAGAGGTACCTTGCAGCTTGAGAAGTCTTTCTTCTTTTATCCCCGTCATGACAAGTGAGTGATTTGATGCTTTTCTCACCTCAACCCTTCCATTAAACATATGAATGGAGTGTCCTTGCTAGTATATGTGGAGCAAGGACAACAAGTTTCTCCTCAGCTGTGGGAGATATAAAACATCATGCAGAAGAAAGTCTAGAAGACCAGGCAATTTGAGCCTGATTGTGCCAAGCCCTGATGGCTTGAGTTTTGATTTGTATGCAAAGCATACTGCTCCATCAACATTGTCAGTAAGTTCGTCAAAAAAATATTTTTTAAAAGTCATGTGGCAAATTGCTCCTGAATCAAGCAACCAATCATTTTTCCAAGAAGCAACTGAATCATTAAACAAGTCTTCATTTACTCCAATATTACAATGTGACACAAAATAGTGAGCGGATTCAGGTGCTTTACCTTTCTCTTTGTCATTGGTTTTACATTTGGGCTGATTTCCTTCCTGCTCAATTATGTCCCAAGGAAACTTGCATGTGTATGCATCATGTGATCCATCTCTATTGCAACGTATGCAATGAAGGTCATAATTTTCTCCTTGAGAGTGTCTGGCCCCCTTACCTCTGAAATATATTTTTCCTCTTCGTCTTCGACCACCTCTTCCTTTGGAAGAATCTTGAGCATGATTCTTCTGTCTTTGTGCAAGACACACAACTTCTTCAGAAGACTAAGGAGTTATCTTCTTCCCAAAATCTTTTTCTCTCCCAACAAATTTATTTACAAGGGAGTCAAAGGTAATTTCTTTGAGGTTTCTATTTGCTTGCAATGACTCAAGATAATTTGAATAAGTGGGATAAAGTGCCTTGACAAAAGCTATGAGAGGAATGTCTAGTTCAACATTAGTGACTTCGATATCATGCATAATAGATTTTACTTCTGATGCAAGAGCAAGAGGATCATCATTTTGTAATTCAAGGCTGAACAATTTAATTATCAATTGGACAACTTCAAGTGTAGAGTGTGAGTCATAAAGTTACTTCAATTTTTGCAAGGCTTCAAAAGCATTTGAAAATGGTGAAATATGGCAACTCACCTCTTCATTTATAGATGTTGCAATCAAGGCATAGGCCTTGCTATTCTTGTTTTCACAAATGACAAATTCTTTGCCTGAGGTAGGCTTTGCAGGTTCACTATGTCCTTCTCCTACACAAACTCATTTCCATAGCTCATTGAAAATGAGAGTGTGATTGATCTTCTGAGACCACTCAGGATATCTCCCCTTCCTAGTGAGAACCACTCCCACAATAGATTTCAATTAATTCATTTTAAAATCTATGTATTGTAAAAAAAATTACTTCTGCTGCCAATGTATAAAACTTGCACTCCTAGTGGTAAGAAAAAGACAATTCTGGTGTAAAATTGTCAAAAAAATGAACACCAATATATAGGACAGATCTAAATGGCACTAGAGAGGGTACCAACAAAACCAACAATTGGATTGCCTACGATTTATACCCATATTGCACCTCATGGCCCATCCCGGAATAAAAGGTCAACCCTTTGAAGAGTTGGTCGTGGAAGGCCTTCCTCAGTGGGTTGATCCTGACGGGTTGGTCTTGATTGAAATTCCAATGCTTCCCACTTAGTATGCTCCTGCCTGAAAGGCCTTGCTAGGAAGTATTAATGCAACTTGGGCTCTAAGCTAGCGATTACAATTACAATTTCTAACAGCCCCCCTTATTTACAACCATATGACACAACATGACTCAACTATGTCTGCTAGGCTTACAATATCAATTGACTCAATTATCACTGAAACATGCCCGCTGGTCTATGCCTCAGCTAGGCTTACAATGACTTAAGACTTTCATAATTTTTCATTTTCTTTTTCTCTTCTTCCAAATTTTAAATCCTCGAAGTTGCTTCATTCTCTGTTGCATATTCTTGTTGTAGGCTCCATACTTTTTTACTTGTTGTTGTTGCAATTTTTCTTTGACTTTTCTTGAATTTGCGCTGAAACACAATCTGATCTTGTCTAGTACACCTTCCTCTTCAAATATTTTTTCAACCATGGATTCCTGCCACAACATTGCATCTTCAAGCTGTCTTCCTTGCTCTGCTTCTTGCACTTCATATTCATGACTTCCTTTCTACCATATTTCTTGATAGCACAATCTTATCTCTTCTTGACTCCATTGTTGAAAAATGGTTTCAATGCATTCATCTTTGTCTTCAGAAACATCCATATCATTTTTTTCACTTTCATTATCAAGTACTGTTGTTTTTTTCTTGTAATTTGCACACTCAAGATCATTATTCACCTTTTCATTCAATTCTTTTATTCCAACTGCTGCTTTAAGACTCGAATCAATTTGTTCAATTGGTTTTTGAATCCATTCTTCAATGAGCTTCAAATTTGCATCAAACTTATTAACAACCTTGCTTTCAGCTTCTTTTCCCATGTTATTCTGAACACCTCCATATACAAAAACAATGTTAAAAACATCTTTCTTATGCTCTTTAGTGAGAGCTTCCTGCTCTACATCTACCTTCTTTTCAATTGAATGGAGGTTGTCTTCCACTGTCATGTTGTTATTAGATATTCTCATAAAAAATTCTTCAATCACTTTATCCTGTTCTTGATCATCGACTGTTACTAAATGACATACTATTTATTGAGGAGTTCCAACTGCTTCATATCTTGCTGCTACAGTGGCAGCTTCAACCTCCAATGTTTCATCAAACACTGCGCTTACCATGTTTCCACAAACAATCACTGTTTCAAAAAAGAAACCACACATATCATCAACATAATTTTCATCCACATTATGGTGGGATATCCCAGCATGCACGTGATCATTGTCAATTTCATTAACAATTTCAACGTCACCAAATCCATAAGCTACGATTGGACTCAACGATTCACATATAACTTTGCAGTCATCATCGACATGTGTCTCAGCACAGTGGGATTCACCATCATCTGTGTCATCAACATTACAGTGGAGTCCTTGAACATTTATTTGTTCTTTCTCTGTTTCATACACAAAGGCTTCAACTTCTCTCTCTACAATCTTTGTTGCACTTCTTCATCCATATGCATGCTTGCATAATGGGTTTTAATTTTATGGTCTTGACAACCATCATCCACTTTTGAGTAGGGTTCTCCAATCTCTGTTTTCCTCTCAGATTTTGCTCATATACTCTCATATCTGTGCCTGACTTCTTTTCTTGTGACATAACCTGATGTTGCATGTCACTCCCCCTTGCACCAAATTCTTTATCCACGAACTTCCATGCTTCCTTGGAAGTTGTAGCCTTTGCTACCTTGCACAAACACTTGTCATCCAATGTGTGTTTTATAAAATTCAATGATAAAGCATCACATACTTCATCATATGAGTTATTAGACTCATATTTAATTAACTCTTTAGCTCTACGAAAAGTAAACAGCTTGATAACCTAATGATCAAAATATTTACATGTAAACATAGGAGGTGGTAGCAGATCAAAGCTACACAAATCACCATTGATTTCTTCTTTGTCTTCTGTTAGACTTCTCAATTCCTCGGCTACAGCCTGAACCTCTCTAACCATGGAAATGATGTTTGCCTCGTCTTTTTTATTTCTTTTCTTAACATGCTTCAGTTGCGCTTTGCGACCCATGACTGTAGTCTTTCCTCTATTTTATAGATTCTTCTTGATTGCATGAGGTTGTCTTCCATATCACCAAAAAAGATCAAAATGATTTTCAATATGCGTCCCAATAAAGCACAATCTTTACCCAAAACATTGTCATACTACAAAATAAATTGCAAATAAATAGATTACAAATCCCAGCTCTTTTTTCATTTTTTCTAATACCATACATCTTGTTTCTTAAAAAAACTTTTTAAAAGAAAACTCTTTTAATACCATGCGCTCTCCACCAGGATTCTTATCCATCCTTATAAAAAAACCTTTTAAACTTGCCCACGGAGGGTCTTCGGCTTTAAATTTCAGGAATCATTTTTAATTTGATTTTAATAAAACAAATAAAGCTCCCAAATATGTTCTTTAAATTTCAAGAATCATTTTTAATTTGTTTTTAATAAAACAAATAAAACTCCCAAATATGTACTTTAAATTTCAAGAATCATTTTTAATAAAACAAATAAAGCTCCAAAGATGTAAACTTTTTTTTTAAATACCAATCCACTTTAACCAAAAGCTCCTCTACTTTAACCAAAAGCTTTCCTACCACTTAGTTGTGAAGGGAGAGAAAACAAAACACAAATTCACACATAAAATACTAGTTGCTTTTTTATTGATCATAGAAAACATGATTGATAAAATTAACCCGATAAAAGTATTTAAACCTTTTTGGACTAACTATTCGCCCAAAATAACTTAACCTACACCCACTTAACTCACTGCACTTAAGTCTTTATCTTTAACTCAACACTGAGTTATCTCTCTAATTTTAGCGAACTCCCAAATGCCTGAATAATTACAATTTCTAACAAATTTAACACAACAACTATTATCTAAATATTAGTTTAGCCACCTCCTTTCTAATTGCCAGTGGGTGGCGATGTCAATTTCGCTTTCATCTCCGAGACAATTTCAAATAACTTGGCCGAATCGGGTAAATTTTCTTTCACTCCCTCCGCTTTACAAAATTTGTGGGCCCATGTACTTAATAGCGGCAATTTTTGTGTGTCTATTAAAACACTATCGGTAACCCTCTCGATGGTTTGGACCGTTACCAATATCCCGCCCAATGCAATGTCAACCAACCCTATCTCGTCTCCTCCAAAATACTCTTTCCCGGACAACACTTCCTCCAACAGAAGGAGGTTTGCCACCGATTCCTCCACCGCTTTCTGTTTCTCTTCACCCTCGCCCTTGAAAACTCCCCGAATACTTGGAATGAACTGCAACTGCCAATAATTAATGTTAGAGGCAGAAATGCGAAAAACTAATTGCAACTCACAAAATCCCAAATAGGAGATAACGAACAAATGGGTGAATTACCTTATCGTCTATGAAGGCAGCCCAGAAGCGGGCAATGGATCGGTCATATGGATCTTTGGGCATAACATTGGGTGCCTTTTTTTCCCATTTCTCCTGAATGTATTGCACAATAATCATCGATTCACAAACAGGCTTTCCGTTGTGGATGAGCACCGGAATCTTCTTGTGAACAGTGTTTGATTGCAGTAGTAGCTCGCTTTTATTTTGAATGTCCTCTTCAATGAACTCATAATGGATCCCTTTAAGAGCGAGTGCAATGCGAACCTGCGCCACGAAGGGACTGTAAGCCACACCTAAGAGCTTTACTTGCCCATCTTCTCCACAACCCTCCATTGTTATGAAATCTGTTTTTTCAAATGTAATGCGCTTCTCTTGCATGTATACCTGCCTCTGGTATCTCTAGTGCACTTATTTATATATATAAGTATACACAAAGCTTTGTGTCGCAAGTCACGCTTCACCAAGTGCCGATGGTGGGAATCAGGACTTGGCTTGTAGTACTCCTTGCAGATTTGGTGGAAGGATGGGTTGGTTCACACGCACAAGTTAGCTGCAGCAGCCATGAAACTACGTTCTGGATTTGGTGGAAGGATGGGTTGCTTCACACGCACAAGTTAGCTGCAGCAGCCATGAAACTACGTTCTTTGGTCATAGAAGGTTAGTGAGAGTCGAGTCAAAGGAGCATAACTTGAAATATTTATTAATGAATTTAGAGAGCATTGGGTTATCTTGTTTCGAATATCGTAACCAGTGATATCATTATTATTTAAAATCTATCATAATATCTAATATCTATAACGTCCACAGTGGTGGGTTATCCCTCCCGGTTATTTTTGGGGCAATTTTTAACGACGACCGCACTAAGCCAACCATTGATTGGCTTAGTGCATGGCCTGCTACAACGCTATGGCCGTGGCACGAGCCCCCCCATTGACCGGACAGCCCTCAAGATGTCGGATACGCTCTTCGCTTTTAATACAAAGCTGCATGCGGATATATACATGGACATACATAAGATTTAACGACACAACAGCGCTATGAATTTGGTGCCGCCTCCGCCTCCGCTTCTGCTTTGATCCCCACCGCCACTGCCACCACGAGGCCGTCGGAATGTTATACGATACAAGATATACATACGCAATTAATGGGCATACTCGTTTGAATTTGAATTTGAAAACCCGCCCTCAAAATTTTAATTTCTAACTATGATATATCTCGAATTAAGTGAACACTTCTTTTCTAAATTGCATTTTTTTATCCCTCATAGTCTTAAATGGTTTATTCTCCAAAATGAACAAATGGTAAGCCTGTCCTAATACCTCTTTTATAAATTGTATTTTTTTAATAATTTTATCCGTGGCTAACATGTTTTTTATAAATTGTATGTTTTTTTAATAATTTTGTTAGTGTTTAAATTTATGAAGGTGTTACTTATAAATTTGTAGTATAAAAAAAATACAAACACTATGAAAGAGAATCTCATCACCAACTCTTTTGATATTTAAAACCAATTTATAATAATCCAACCCATATTGTAACTAATATTAACCAAATATTTACATTATCTTTAAAGTTATTAATAATAATTATCTAATCGTTATAAATTATCCAGTATCTATTGACATCGGACTTTTATAAAGTTTAATTATAATTTAATCGTATTTAAAAATATAATTATAAATTAATATTGAATGAGTATAATATTTTATTACGAACAAATTAACTAGACTATAGGGATAGATATGACAACGGCTCATGACGTGAAGCCCCGGGGATGCTTATCGATTTGATGACACCCAAAATCGGAAGTGGCGATGAAGTGACGAACGCAAATGTGGATTTGATCGCCACACAAAATAGGAAGAAATATTCTTCCAATCCCATCACGAAGATAAAACACATGTTTAAAGGAGGTAGCAGGTCTGAAATTGCATGTCTTATATGACAAAGGAAAATCGTTCGCTGAAAGAGGACCAGGTCTGGAATTTGACGTCGTATCTTATTTATATAATTATTTGACAAATATGTATACAGTTGGAATGTAAAGCATGACATCCAATTAAAATGAGAAAACGTATCTATATGATAGGGATCTCAATGTCAATCCTGATATCCGATTAAACTCAAGAAGAATGTAAATTTAATAGTGATCTTATAGATAAATTGTCAAAT
>APFE031080617.1:46885-59143 GCA_000404065.3 Pinus taeda | reverse complement strand
GTAGCTGTAGTATTTGAGTATCAAATGCTACTCTGAATCCTTGATACCCAACTTTGTGTGAAGGATATGGAAAATATTGGTAAACTCTATCACGTCTTGGTCCCTTCCCTGCTGCAGCATGGTCCACTTTTTGTATTGATCCTCATAGCTTCTGAGAGGGTAGTACTACTCCTTGATCGCATCCCAGAATGAATTCTAGGTGGGTGCGGCTGAAAATTGTGAGCCAGTACTTTCATCCTTTGGCTTGCAGTAGGTTTCCCACCAGTCCTTGACATGGGGGGTTTCTTTGAAAAGAGCGAAAGCAATATTTTCCTGACTCAAAAATTCATGAACAAAAAAATAACCCTCTAACAGATTAACCATTTATCTATGGCATTTGCGTTTATCTGACCCTCGAATATGGGGATCTCAAAATTAACTTGTACCTTAAAGGGCGTGGCATTTCTAGAGTAGATATTGGAAGCCGATGTGTCGCCTCTGGGTAGCTGCTGAAGGATCTGGGCAAAGTTGTCCATCATCACATTCCTTTGTCGCTTGAGGGCTTCTTCGAGAAAGATTTTGATAGGATCTCCTACCCCCTCGTCTTTCTTCTCATCCTCCATGGGAGGCCATTAGGATTCGCAAGGCTGGTCTTGCAAAGGTTCGACCAGTTCAAGCCCTAACTCCTTATATCTTGACCTCATTGGGGACTTGCAAAGAAAAACAGAGAAAAAGTAGACTGCTCTAATACCACTGATCCAGATTTAAATAGGAATGCAACAAATTACAGAGATAACCATAAACACAAAGATTCGGTGGAAATAATACTTCATTTCATTAATGTAAAATATTGAAATATGCTTACAAACAACAATGGAAAGAAACTAGCTAGGGCAATGGTAGCTTATCTTTGAGAAGAGATGTGGTGGTTTCATGCCTTTGAACTATGATACAATGACACACGGAGGCCTATTTATTGTTAAGAAACAAGGGAAAACCCTAAACATTGTTGAGCTAGTTTATTCACATAAATTGACACAAGTGTTTAATTATTAATCCAGGTTTGTAAAACTTGGAGGCAAATCCACAGTATATGGACATCAGATATAATCAATTTTAGAAGATAAAATTTGAAGATTTAAAGAAATACATATTACAAATATAAACCTATTTTAACAATTTCTAATTCATTTATGTAATATATGAGGGAAGAGAAAAACTTAGGAGAACCAGGTTGTCCTTCCCTACAATACTACTTTCATGAAGATAAATCTAAGAGCACTAATTAACAATGGTTTATGATGCAGAAGATGTAAAAGAAGAGACTCCTAACTAAGGAGGTCCAGATTGTCCTTCTTCACAATCCTACTATATCACAATCACCATTGCTTCAAATCAGAAATGCAGAAATAACTTCAAATAAGAAATGGAGAATGAAATTTAGTTTTAGTTCAAGATCAAATAGAAGGGGAATTTAACTTAAATTCCTATGTGTCCCTTCATATGTAGATTATAATTAAACCAGTATTCATTCAGCAATCATCACACATCTAAATACATTTGAAACAAGAACTAATCTATGAAAACTATGAAAACTGAACCAAGAAGTGAACTTAGCTTGGTGTAGGGCCCTCCACCCTTGCCTTGCACACTTGAAGAAATCTCAGCTACAACAAATTTAGTAAATCAACCAAGCATGAAAAACAAATTGAAATGAAATAGGTTCTTCAAATTAGCTTCCAACTCCAAAGTGTCTCAACATAAAATTATAGAAAAGTTACATATATAAGTGATCAAAGTCTTGGCTTTAAATAGAGGTTTTGTGAAACAAACTGATCTATATTATCTGTAAAAATCATATCTACTCATATCCACCTATCTAGTTCGAACTCATCCAATTCATCCCAAGAAATATGGTCAATCCCATAAAATCTCAAAATTGCCCTATTTCCTAGGGATTTTTTGGTGACTAGTCATGTTTGACCAGCCTTGACCGGGCCTAATAAAGCTTGTTTTGACCGAACCAAGTGGAGTTAGCTTAGTCCTAGTTCCCAAGATTTCCATTCATGCATCCATATCAAGCCCAAGTGTCCTGCAATATGTCATCCACATAGCCATTACGGGAATTCCTAATTCTGTCCAAAAGTACTCATAAAACCCAATTTTTACTAAATTTTCTAAAAAGTGAAAAAATTAATCTAATTACCTTAATATGAAAAATAAGGGTAAAATGAATCATATATGAGTGAAATAAAGTGGAATATGATGTTAATTAAGTGGGTTTACAATAAACAAAAATGACCAAAATTGAGGGCCAACATCTCCCCCTTACTGATTCTTAAGCATGTCCTCATGCTTGTCTTTGTCTCATTGATCTTCTGCCTCTGTATGCTAACCTCCCTTGTTGTTATGCCTATGGATCTACCTCCTGATGTAGAATCCTTTTTTTGTGCCGCTTGAAGAAATATAATAAGCCTCTCCATTTCCTCCTCTATCAATTCAATTGGAGCACATCAAGGATTAACTAAATTCTTTGTCATGTGAATCATGTCCATTACCATAGTTTTGGAGATGTGTCTAAAAGTTTAATTTTATTTTGAAAGAGGGTAGTAATTTCTTTTATCTGAACCCGATGAGTATCCTTATGCAACCCATTCCTTTGTAATTTCCATTTCTTAATGCCCAATAACCAAAACCACTATTTTTGCCCAATTTATGGTATTGGCGGGATATGAATTTCAAAGTAATGATCATTCAATTCTTTCCAAATTAATGATCATTCAATTCTATCAATGCCAGTGAAGTTACATTATACAAGTAGCAACAAATTTTTTTAACCATTTTCTTATAAATTACAAATTGGGTTTCTTTGAAATTTTGCAAAAGTATTTCTACCACTCCATTGCTTCTCTTCACCAAAAATGGGAAGTACCCTCATCACAAATTTTGAGAAGAAGAAAAATTGGTTGTAGGTGAGATTGCTTGATTCTTTCAAAAATTGGCTTGAAATTTTCTAGGTTTATTCATCTTATATCAATGCATCTTCCCTCAAAAGTTTGCATAAAATGGATATACGGTTTAAAAGTAATCAACAATTTTTGAAAATGCAACTATTTGCTTACCAAGATTGTAATATTTCTCAAAAATTTTGAACTAGAATGTTGATTTGCTAGACTCATATGTAAATTTCGACCATTGTTGAATACCCACGAAGATGAGGAGAAATTCCTGAACTTGTAATGTCAAATTTCTGAGATGAGATACTACCTTTGTTTTTGTTGCTTGTGGAGAGAAGGCTTTGTTTTAATGCTTTTAAAACACCTTTCTAGAAAATACCTTGTCAAAATTCCTCTGAGAACAATCTTCTGATTGCTACCATCTTTATAATTAAGTTCTAGAAATTACACATTTTTTTTTTAAATTAACCCTCTCTACCTTCAATTTTTAAGAATCAACACCATACTTTCTCTTTCAAAAATCGAATTCAAGAAATCAATAGATAATTTCTTCAAATTAACCTTTTTTTTTTCTTTTGCTACAAATAATATCAAAACAAGGTCCTCTGTTTGTAAATCTGAGTGAAGAAAAAGTTTGATTGCTGAAAGATTATAAAAATATCTCCACTGTCAAAATAAAATCTTTCACTGTTTTGCAAAATAGTTCTTTACCCTCATGAAAACTCTCTTTGTTTCAACAAAACTACATACTCTGTATACACCTAAAGTTTACTACATTTTTCATATACAAAAAGTTGATAAATATGCACTAGGAAATCGTTTAGGATACTTGGTCTTTAATTTACTGCAAGAAAACTTGTAGAAATTTCTAGAAAATGGTTGCTTTCCTCTGTTTTGAAAGAAAAATGGGTTCTTTGCCCCTTTTAAAAAAATTCACTGTGTAAAAGATAATAAAAGTCATCTTAACAGTGCTCATGAATTCATACTCTATCCTTCTTCTTCGAAGATCCTTTCAAATGCATTCACTGTGTATAAGATTCTTTACAAAAATATGGTCACTATGTATGAAAAATATGCTCACTATTTCCATAAATCGAATTTACATGGAGAAATTTCTAAGTTTGAATATACCTGATCTTGGAGTGGCCTTGTGATGACTATGAGTTAATGATTTTTTTTCTCCTATGTTAATGCAATGTAAATTCAATTAGAACTCCTCTTTAATCTTATCGAGGATTCACTTTTCTCACATGTGGCAACCAGGCGGGTTAAATGATGGCACACTCGGGCTCAATGGTGGCAAAGACCTGATTTTCTAACTGGAGTTTTATGACACTTATCAAAACTATCCCGAGATTTACTAACCATAAACTCCGTTCAATCTTTACCTACCTCTTCTGCACAATTCTTGGAGTTTGTTGGAGTTCTTTAATCCACTCAGTGAATAGAAATCTCGGTCTTCAACTCATGTTAAAACCGATGCCTATCCTTCCTATTTTTCCACAATGTCCTCTCCTATTTCTTACGCCGCTCTTTCTTATTCAATTATAGCTCTACTCTCTCTCAATTTGAAGTTCCAGGCCCCCTTTTTTATGGCTTTGATAGCTGAGAGAGTGTGTTATGGTTCTGCGTAGTTGTAGCTCTGTGTTATTTTCTGCAGCCTCACTACAGCTCTGTGTTAAGTTATCATTTTGCTTCAAGTTAGAGCAATTTTTCGCAGTCGGTAATGTTTCACTATGGCTCCAGATTTTTTCTACAACTTTCAGGGTTCCAAACTGCATAAATTGCAAGTTTCTTCTTTGAAAATTTAGACCATTTTGATTCGACCCTTTGATGTCGATTTCAATGCTGCCATTATTTAACATTTGTTTCATAAAACTTTGAATTCATATGTACTATGGCACAATGTAAAAGTTGCATCATGGTTTGTATATTAGAGTTTTGAATAACCACTAATATTTACATTTTGAATAGTTACAACCGTAAGAATGTTTGCTTATCCACCATATGTGCATGTTGCATATTCATGTTTTTATCATTGTTGTCTTGTGTCCATTTTTTTCTTCATATCCTCTTTTTAAAATGACCATAGTATTTTAGGTCATTTTTAAATCAAAATTTTTACAATGATACTAACCCTTTCTTGTCTTTTTATTTTGTAGATGCATAACCCAATCTTGCCTGATGGTCAACAAATCAATAAAGGAAGAGGTATGGCCAACAAATTTGATCAAAATTTGTAAAAATAAAATAAAAAATTAGGGTTGTAAATGATAATGAATATGGTTAATAGGTGAATATATGGTGGATGAATGAATAAATGTATAGGGATTTTCATATTCAAGTATTTAAATTTAATTATCAATTTTAGAAAAAAATTCAAAATCAAAGGCTTTAAAAATAATTTTAACTTACAATACTTCCCTTTGATCTCATAGCTCATTACTCTTTTTGTCATCATTTTGTTCTTATCAATGTTGGACTGTAGATAGATGTTTGTAGTAGCTTTTTAGGTCCCTTTTATATTATCCTTGTTCAAGTCCCTTACTGAAAAATATGGACTCACAATACTTGTACTCCCTGACAATATTGGATGATGTCCTCTGATTAAATGTCTTAGATAGATTGAAATATAGAATTTATTTCCATCTTCTGTTCTAGCATCCTTCATTGATTCTCGTCCATTGATTTTCGATGTCATTCAGGTCCCTCTATAATTGACTCATAATAACTCAAGTCCCTTCTATCATGTACATTTTTAAGCAATATATACATGTTTTTTTCTAACATTTAAGGTCCCAATTGCTATTGATTTCAAAAATATTTCTGGTCCCAATTGCCAACAATACAATTTCTGTCGTCAATTCAGCTGCACAATTAAGTTTCTTTTGCGACCTTACCCCTTGCTGATGGGAATACTTGTCCTCAAGTCTTGTTTATTCTAGAGGATGATTCCTGAAAACTCAAACTAAAGAAATGGTAAAACAAAATAGAGAATTCATATTGGGCAAACAAGTTGGTTTTCCGATATGAATTCAAATTTGTATTGTGCCACTTTCGTGGATTTTCACAACCAAACTCCTATATTATTTTTGATATTTTTCTATATATTTTTTATTTCTTTTCTGGATGGAGGTGGGGTGTAATGGAGTAGGGAAGTATGAAAATCTTATGAAGATAGGTTATATTGAAGTCATGATTTAGTAGTAAGTTTGGAATTCAACATGCATGGTCGTGGAGCTTAACATACAGTTTGGATGATGGATCAAATCATGAACAATATGGCTTATGAAAGGTTTCTTTGGATATTGATGTGACTTGACATGGTACAAAACTTGACTTCTTCTTCTAATGATTAGCTTCATGTCTTTTTGCCTTGATCTCGATCATGTTGTAGGGTTTGTTGATGTTGGTGGTCAGCGTCTAAGAGCAAGCTTAAAGAGTTTGAGTTTCATTTTAGTTTGAGTTTGAACTCAACATCAGGTGAATTTTCATTTTTCTTTGACTTGAACATTTTTATTAATATTCTAGAATATGAATTTGACTTTGAAAATTACTTCATCCATGGAGTTCACTCCTTCGTTCTTCCTATGACCTGCAAAAACATAGCACTTGCCTACAATACACCATTAGATGATGGAGGAAGAGAGGTGTACAGTCTCGTTTCTTCCAATAAACATGTAAATAATTACAAGAATTGCTTAGAAAACAAGTTCAAAGATGATATACAAACAAAATGCATTTATTTACCCCTTGAGGAATGGTGGCCAACCTAGACCTCCTAGCGGTATTTTGTTTACAAAATATTCGTTTTATCTCCAATTAGAGTGATTCCAAAGCCAAGTTGAAGTGAATTCATATGGCGCCTCCAGTATAAATAGGTTTTCAAAATGGTTTAAAATGATATGGTAAAAATTATAAGGAGTGCCATGTTTGATAGAGCTGCTTGTTAATTTTTAACTAGACCAATAGTCATTGTTTGAAGTGTAACGTCTTCGATAAAGATCGGATCAATGTGATTCCACTTGGATATTAAACTAGAATCATTTTTGTATTTCCAGTAGAAATAGGTTTTAAAATTCTTAGGCTTGATATCACAAAATTGGTGATGAACAGACCTAGAGGCAGAGTTTTACTACGTTGGTTTGAAGACATGCAGTCACTAAATGTGGCATAACTTCTTCATTTCATCTCCAAATGGGATGATTCAAATTGTATTAAAATAGAATTGAATATATATCTCCCATTTAACAGGTTTTGAAAAGAATATGATTAGGTATGTCAAATATGCCAATGATCAGTCAAGACCTAGAATTGTCACCATGCAGATTTTTCGAAAAGCAGTTAGTATTTCAAGAATAGATTTTTCATATGATACCTGATTGAAGTGATTCAAATTGATTTGGAAACTATATTCCAAGGGATATCTTCCTTATGAATTTTAGATAAAAATGTTTCCATTAGACACCTCAAATATAGGCTATATTAACTCTGTCCTCAACATTTCACTTCAGACCTAGTTTTGATTTTGATCACATTTTTAGTTGTGATATAAATTGAAAACTTCAAAATGGATTCCAAAACTAGATTTCAAGAGATATGTAAAATAAACCATGATTTCAAAATGATCCTATATGGTTACCCAAAATAGGTTTGTTCTTACTGCATTTTTCCATGTAGTCCTTTCAAATGAATATTGAACAATGATTTAAAGAAATATTCATGACAATTTAAAACAAAATTATTATGCAAGTCTTATTGTGAATTCATTCTAATTGTTTATTTATTATATTCTATTCTATTCTATTTTATAAAAATAATTCATTCTCTCAAGTATAAGAGAATTTCCAGTGCATCCATTTTTGTAACAAGATCATAAGTAAACTCATATCAAAATTTGAAGATATACTTTAATGAATGTTTGGACATGAAAATTTATCTGATCATAAAGATTTGATGAGAAAGAATGTTGAAGAATGGAGTAGTTTTGTGACCTAATGACTAGTTGAAACCAAGTTTTAAGATGATCTTTATTTGCTTCGTTCTCATTAATTGTAATAGCACAAAACTCTTCTTGTGGTACTTGTTCAAAGTCTTGTATGCACAAGGGATTGTGTGATATACTTGCTAGAAATTCTTCAATTTCTGGCTCTAATGTTTGATCTTCATTGTTTGTGATCCATGACTCATTCACCTCCTCACAAAGATAGCTAGAAGAAAGTTCTAGATTCTCTTCTTGTGGATCATCTTCATGGATGTTTTGTTGCTCTTCTATCCTTTGACATAAAGATTCATCCCTAGTGAGCATTCTAAGTTGAGGACAAGGACTTGAGAATAGTTTTGTAGTGGCATAGCCCCCTTCTCTAAATGATTTCTCTAACATCAATTTTTAGATCTTGTCTTGCAAATGGATTTTGTAGTTATTTTTTATATTTTTATATTTTTTTTGTTGGGGGTTTTGTTTTTGGAAATCTACTATTAGTATCTATATTTCTATGCATAAAGAAACATAACTAAGAGAAATGTATTCTAACTAAACTTTTAGTGTTTTTGTTTATCTTCTATTTGACTATGCTGATAATTGCCTCACCAACAACGACGCCAAAATGTTGGGCTAATTTATTAACATAAATTAACACAAGTATTTAATTATCAATCCAGGTTTGTAACTTGGAGGCAAATCCACAGTATATGGACATCAGATATAATCAAGTTTAGAAGATAAAATTTGAAGATTTAAAGAAATACATATTACAAATATAAACCTATTTTAACAATTTATAATTCATTTATATAATATATGAGGGAAGAGGCTCCTAACTTAGGAGAACTAGGTTGTCCTTCCCCACAATACTACTTTCATGAAGATAAATCTAAGAGAACTAATTAAAAATGGTTTATGTTGCAGAAGATGTAAAAGAAGAAGTTCCTAAATAAGGAGGTCTAGATTGTCCTTCTTCACAATCCTACTATATCACAATCACCATTGCTTCAAACCAGAAATGCAGAAATAAATTCAAATAAGAAATGGAGAATGAAATTCAGTTTTAGTTCAAGATAAAATAGAAGGGGAATTTAACTTAAATTCCTATGTGTCCCTTGATATGTAGATTAGAATTAAACCAATATTCATTCAGCAATCATTACACATCCAAATACATTTGAAACAAGAACTAATCTATGAAAACTATGAAAATTGAACCAAGAAGTGCACTTAGCTTGGTGTGGGGGCCCTCCACCCTTGCCTTGCACACTTGAAGAAATCTCAGCTACAACAACTTCAGTAAATAAACCAAGCATGAACAACAAATTGAAATGAAATAGGTTCTTCAAATTAGCTTTCAACTCCAAAGTGTCTCAGCATAAAATTATACAAAAGTTACATACATAAGCCATCAAAGTCTTGGCTTTAAATAGAGGTTTTGTGAAACAAAATGATCTATATTATTTGTAGCACTCATATCTACTAATATCCACCTATCTAGGTTGAACTTATCCAATTCATCCCAAGAAATATGGTCAATCCCATAAAATCTCAAAACTGCCCTATTTCCTAGGGATTTTGTTGGGTGCCTATAATACTGGTGATTACCCCATTACTATTGTAGTTGTACCCCTTATAAATATTGTTGTGCCCCTATTGTCCCCATATTTTTATTACTGTGCCCTATAGAATCCCTCTATTGTTATTTTTGTGGCTTTATGTATTATTGTTAGGTCGGTTGGGTTATATTGTGACTCCTTAGACTCCTATATATAGAAAGGAGGTTTTATCATTTGAATCATCCAAGAATTGTTCATTTATGTAATGTAGAGGAGGTTGCCCCCTCGAAGAGGCTGAATTATAAGATGTTGATCTATCTTTTCTATCTTTTCTTGAGCTGGTTTCATAACATTTGGTATCAGAGCTTTGGATTCTAGGGTTTTGCTGCTCCAAACATGTCATCGTGGAATTTTCGTGATAACTTTTTTTCTGCAACGTTTCAGAAGCTAAAAAAAACCTGTTTGAGAAGACATCGTGCTGAATCGCAGGTCCGAATTTCAAAGTTTTTCACGCTATATTTACGGAGATATGAACTGAGGAACTTGGTCCTTTTGCAGAAGCCTGAATTACATTCAAAACAGGGGACCTAGGGAAAATCGTCATAACTTTCTCTTTGAGCATCAGATTGAAATTTCGTAAGAAGGAAAAGAAAGAGGACGGACTGTAGTTTCTTGTATATATTTTTTAGAGCCAAAGGTCAAAACAAGGACATGTGGAATGCCGTACAAGTTCACTCTACTGAATTAGTCTATAATCAGGCCACTGTGGGAGATTTGGCATAACTCTTCATTGGAGAATCCAATTGGGGTCAGACTGGTGGCATTTGAAAGAGGACACAGAGGGCTACTATAGGTCACAATTTCAAAATTGGATGATCCGAAATTACAGAGATACATCAGAGGCAATATCGAGCTCCTACAAAGTGAAAAAAGGTGTGTATATTTTTTTAAATGTTTGCTTAAGCTTGGTTTGAAAAATTATTTTGAAGGAATTCAAAGGGCATAGTGAAGCATTATTATTATTAATTGATGCTCCGAAGAAATAAAATGGAAAAACTTAGTAGGTGACCTGAAATCTCTAGCGACTCATGAAGAAGAGGAAGAAATGCAACATGATATATCAAAATTACGAGACCAAGTGCAACAAGTGTCACTTGCACAAAAAGGAACAGAATCTAAGATGGATTGTTTAAAGAAAGGTGTAGAAGCTAAGATGGATGGTTTGAATATAGATTTCAAGACAGACATGGAAGAATTGAAGATAAATATGAATAAGTTGCTACAAGAAAGGGTCACCAAGGGTGAAAGGGTAGTAAAGGAAACTCATGATGAGAACAAAAGAAATGTTAATCATGATTCCATAGACTCTAATGTTAGATCGAAGACCCACCATATTCGAAAAATCGATATGAGGAATTTTTATGGCAAGGATCCCGCAACATGGATATTACAGATGGAGTAATTTTTCGATCTCAATAATGTGCAAAACACACAAAAGGTACGTATGGCAACTTTATATTTGGAACCAAATCAGTTTGTATGGTATCAATGGCTTTGATCTCATAAACAATTTATCACTTGGGCAATTTTTATGGAAGAATTGATAGCACATTATGAGGATACAAAAAGTAACACTTTTTTTTACCAATTGATAAGTCTCAAACAAAAGGGTTCAATAATGGAGCACATTGAACATAAGGGTAAAAGATATTCCAGAGGAGCATAGGATTGATGTGTTCATAGGGTCTTTAAAGGATAATATCCAACATGATGTTCGCCTTTGGGAACCTGATTCATTAGAGAACGCATTCAGGTTAGCAAGAAAAATGGAAAGAAAAATTATGGTAACTAGGAAGCATACCACTCACAATTATAAAGACGGAAGTGTTGTTGCCCCTAGTCTTCCACAACCTATAAGGTTGACACCACAACAATTGGAAGAAAAAAGAGCAAAAGGGCTTTGTTACAGTTGTGATAGAAAATACACGAAAGGTCATAAGTGTGCTGAGAAGAAATTATTCTACATAGATTGTGAAGAGGAAGAAAAAAGGAGCAAGAAAGGTCAAAAGAAGAGGATATACTCCAGGAACAAAGCCTAGATGAAGAACAAATGAATCTGACCATATCTTGTAATGCATTGGCAGGAATTACCACTCCTCAAACCATCAAGATAGAAGGACAAATCAAGAAGAAAAAGGTAATAGTGTTGATTGATTCAGGAAGTACCCACAATTTTATTCATTGTAAGGTAGCAAAAGAATTGAATTGCTTCTTATATCCAGCACCAGAATGTCAAGTGATGGTTGCAAATGGAGGAACAAAAAATTGCTCTAGAAAGTGCATAATATCAAGCTATCCATGGGAGAATATGTATTGACTAGCCCAATGCTCTCCATTCCAATGGGAGGTGCTGATGTTGTATTAGGAGTCCAATGGCTACAATCCTTGGTACAATAGCTTTTAATTTTCAAGAACTTTTCATGAAATTTTCTATGGAAGGAAAGGAAGTTGTATTAAGAGGTTTTGCAGGGAAACCTAGAAAGATAATCAGCTCTAATGGTATGACAAAGCTTCTAAAAAAAGAACAAAAAGGTGTAATTGCATAATTATGTTCGCTAGATGTTTCCACATTGGAATCATCTATTTCTCCAGATCTTCAAATAGTCTTGGACAGTCATTTCAAGGTATTTGAGACTCCCAAAGGTATCCCACCTATTCGTGATCATGATCATGCTATTCATTTGATTCCAGGAAGTGTTCCTCCAAACATCAGGCCGTA